>JAGFMF010011680.1:6179909-6192070 GCA_019455555.1 Galemys pyrenaicus | reverse complement strand
CCCTTCCCTTCCCTTCCCTTCCCTTCCCTTCCCTTCCCTTCCCTTCCCTTCCCTTCCCTTCCCTTCCCTTCCCTTCCCTTCCCTTCCCTTCCTTTCCCTTCCCTTTCTCTTTTTTTTTTGTTGTCCTTTTCATCCTTGCAGTTGTATTGGTTTGCACTGATTGATGCACCCACCTCCCCTCCACCACACCCACACCCACACCCACACCCAAGGGTCCTATTTCTGTATCTCACAGTTGTTTGGATCACCCCGTGAGCCTGTGAGTTGCCTTTCCTGTCCTTGTCAGTCAACCTCATGTTCCCAGACAGACAGAAGTGTACAGTTTCTTGTACACTTTCTTCCCCCAGAGCTGACTAGCTCATTCACTGAAGGGAAGGAAATGCAGTAGATGACGCCAGTTGCCACCTTTCTCCCGGGAGTCTGGATTTAGGAAGGAATGGTAGTCAGCGATGCAGTGGTCCTTCTGGATTCCTGCGAGGGCCCCATGTCTCACTGGAGCCTCTCAATAGCCCTGCCCAGAGGTCTGAATAGATGGGTCCTGTGTTGCTTCAGAGACACAGAAGACCCCTAGAAGCCCTTTCCCTCGGGGATGGCTACGTGTTGGGGTCCCTTGTGGAGCTGGAGCAAGGCTTGGTAACTGGGACTCTGGGCTCTGCGGCCATCAGTGAGAGGCAAGACCAGTCTGAGGGAGCAAGTGGGGGAGCGGCGCCTGGTCTTGGCCAAACATTAGACTAACTTGGGGGTCAAATCAAAACATTCCTGGACTCTCTCCTAGACCAGAGCTTCTTGAACGAAACTGGGCATTAGACTGGGAGGGAGGGGGTCTTGTCGAATCACATCTTCCAATTACTAGATGTGGAGCGTGAGGTGCTGGCTCGCCAAGCAGCGCCCTGGTGAAGCGGTGACTGCCACCAGGGCCAAACTTGGAGCAGCAAAGGGCTGGGACAACTGACTCGGGATCTTCTAGGGGTGGACACAAGCTGTGGATGTCTTTAAAGATGTCCCCATTTTTAGGGTTGAGACCTATTCCCTGAGAGCCTAATAAAATGGGTGTAGGAACTTGGGGGCCACCATGATGAAAAGTTGTCCTGCTGTAGCAGATGGTCCAAGAGGTGTCCTCTTGTGTAGAATTAGAAGGATCTTCACGTCTGCTTGGCCGAGTCACAGCTGACTCCTCCAAGGAGGGGGTGGTCCTGGGGGAGAGTCGGATGGGTGGGCAACTGCTCGGCCGTCAGTGTCGAGGGCTTCTGAGCTTGTGAGGCTCTTGGTGGTGGGGAGTAAGTCACAAAGCTCCCCACTCGGGCCCCTTGGTTCCTCTGGTTTTCTTTAGAGGTGGCCCCTGGATTTATCTTTTCTTCTGCTTTACTCTCTTTCAAATATTTGAAAGAGATTTTTTTTTAAAGGTTTATTTATTTATGCATACAAGAACTGGGGTACAGGCCAGAGGTAGGGGGTGAGAGGACTCACCAGAGACAGTGGGGAGCAGAACAGGCAGATGGACTGAAACACACTGCTGAGGGGAGCAGCGGGCGAGGCAGGAGAGGTCTGCTGTACCCTGTGGGTCCCCTCCCTGGCCGGGGATCAAACTCGTGCTGCAGTGCTGCGAATGCTTCACAGTGCGGTGCTCAGCCTGCTGTGCCACCAGGGAGGTCCTATGAAAGAGTTTTTACCTGGAAGGAGAAACTGGCTCTAGAACTGTCAATCTAGAATTCAGACTCGAAGAAAATTGAAGCGTGTGAAGGGGGAGGCCAGGTGGGCTGAAGGGTGGAAGCCCACCGGGCTGGTGGAAGACGGTCGCTACTTTTGTGGCGAGGGTGATGTGATAACAAACCTCCGAGGGGGTCAGCCTACACCCCTGAAACATACAGCGCTGTAAGCCAGTGTCACCTCAGCGACAAGTATCTAAAAACAAAATCACAGTGTGAAAACTGAAGCTCCCGGCTGACTGGGGCCAGCTTACAGCCCACGGAATGCCCACGCGATTCCCTGGTGCCTCCTCCATCTCCGGACTGGCTGCTCTCCAGGCAGTGTAGACAACTGGGTTGAGCGTCGTCTCTTGGTAGCGTGCGCTCTTTTGGGAGCCAGGACTGCCCCCCGTGTCTGCCGTGCCCGTTGGCCCTATAATTCACTCTGATTTTGATTGCTCTGTCATCCTGTGACTTTGGATAATAGGCCATTATTCTAGGAATTACCATTATATTTTATTAATAAGAGTCAGAGAATTCACAGCAGAGAAACGCTGAAAGCTTTGCAAGTGGAGTCCTCGTCTCTTGCACAATGTGACTCCGTCGGCCAGTCCAAAGATGACGGGTGAAGGCTGTCCCCACTCGCCCCTGCCTCTGTGCGCTCTCGGCCGCGTGGGGTGTGTCTGGCCCTGGCTCCCGGGGCTTGGCTGAGCCTGGCTGGGCCTCCCTCGAGTGGCCTGCATGGACGGGACGTGATGTGGAGGATGGGTGGGTGACCACTCACTCCACCCGGGAGTCAGGGCCACAGCGCCGGGCCGGCGAGCAGAGGGGAGGCCTGCGGTCCCTGGCAGTGCTCATGGTCAAGGGCACTCTGCTCGTGACAGGGACACCGCGGGGGGCACAGGGGATACCGCGGGGGGCACTGACAGGTGAGGACGAGCATGGCGCTGGCAGGAAGCCACAGAACTGCAGGTTGGCTGCGTTCCCCTCATTTTCCGTTCTGCAGCAGTGTTTCCTAGACCCGCTCAGCCACACACTTCTTTTGCTTCATACGGCATCACACTTGCCATGATGCCTGAGCCATTAAAGAAAACACCATTTAAATGTCTCTTTAGGCAGCTGCTTGGAGGCGCCATCACAGTTAATTTGGGTTTACTTACCCCTCTGGCTGTCTACCACCAGTCAGGAGTATTGTGCTCCCCGGAATCCTCTCTCCTCCAGCTCTACCTTTGCTGGATCCAGGGCCCATCCTCCAAGCTGTGTGGGTAAAGGGGAGTGACAACAATTCGTGACACTGATTAGTGGGTAATTGCCGTGCGGTTGATACAAGAACATTGCGATAGCATCCAGCACGCAGCAAGTGCTCCGTGAGTCCGTTTTAAGAAATTAAGACACTTTACATCGTTAGGATGTCGCTTTTGAGTGCGGGTTCATGGGCTCACTCTGGGAAAGGCTTCACCAGCGCCCCTGTTCAGCAGCGCACGGCGAGTTCCCAAGAGGCAGAGACGTAGATATTTTTAACAGGTTTATTAGGGAAAGGAACGGCAGAGTGAAGGACACTTGCATGGACACAGGGGGGCAGGAAGAGCTGCCCCGAGGGGACAGCTTTGCCGAGACAGGCTGCGTGGTCGCAGGCGGCGGCCTTGAGGGAGCTGCCTCTGCTGAAGGTCAGTGAGGAGAAGCCCCGGCACGGTCATGGGCAGGCAGGAGGCTGCCGCCCTGCAGAGGAGAGCGCAGGTGGAGAGAAGCCCCTGCACAGTCACAGGTGGGCAGAGGGACGGCTGCCCTGTTGTGGGGCGACATTAGGTTTTTATCATTGTTTGGTGGGGAGGGGCTCGCCTCTGGGGGTGGCTGGTTTATTCCTTCACCTTCGTGTTTGTGCTCTCGACACTCCCTACAGCAGTCTGAGCCCTGTCTGGGTGTTGGATTTCTTAATCTGGGTCTGGTTAATGTTTTATGCTAATCCCTTCTATCCCCGACCTTGTGGTGTCTCCTCCATTCTTTATCCTCCATCAGTTACCCTTGGAAGTCCCTCTGTCTGGGACTTTGCCCTAGAAAGCCGTGTAGAAATCTGCTCTGCGCCCTTACTAGAAAGGACACCCAGCCGAAAGAGGTAGTGCGGGCCTCCCTGGTGGCACAGCGGGTTGAGCGCTGCACTGTGGTGCTGCCGCAGCCCTGCAGTGCGAGTTCGATCCCTGGCCAGGGAGGGGACCCACAGGGTGCAGCAGACCTCTCCTGCCTCGCCCACTGCTCCCCTCAGTCAGTGTGTCTCAGTCAACTGCCTTTTCTGTCTCTGATGAATCCTTTCACCCCTCACCTCTGGCCTGTACCCCAGCTCTTGTATGCATAAATAAATAAACTTTAAAACAAAGAGGTAATGCCCCTGTTCTCCCTGCTCTCTGTGACCGTCACAGCCCTGTCCCCACCAGCCTGGTGTCCGAGCTGTGTCTGGTGATGGCCGCTTTCCCCATCCTCAGTGGAAACGCTTGACAGCGGGTCGTTTTTTAAAACACATTTTTGTTGAGGTAACTTTGGTTCATGATGTTATAACCATACAAGTTCCAGGCGTGCGGCACTGTGATTCCACGTGAGCATCACCCGAAGCCGCCCGCGCACCCTTGGCCCTGGCCCTCCCACTGCGAGCCCTCCTCCCGGTCACCACCATCATGTTCTGCATCAGTGTTCGTGTTCTCTCTTCTGCTTTGTGTCTTTACACCCCATGCGAGTGAGCAGTGGGTGCCCATCTGCCTCCGCTCAGCGCCCCCCCCCACACCGTGTCTCATGCTGCTGCGAGTGACTGGGTGCTGTCCTGCTTCTGAAGTAGCTGGGGCTCCCTGCCCGTGCCACGCCTGCCGGTGCCACGCCTGCCGGTGCCACGCCTGCCGGTGCCACGCCTGCCTGTGCTCTGCCCCCTCCGCGGCCTCTCCCGTCCCGGCTGTTGTAGTTGGTGCTGCGGTCACCTGGGTGCAGGCACGGCTTCAAATAAGTGCTTTCGTTTCCTCTGGATAATACCCAGAGACGGAATGACTGGATCTCATGGTGTTTCTAGTCTCGGTTTTGTTTTGTTTTCTTTGAGAGCCCCTGTGCACGCGGTGGCTTCTGTGCTTGGGCTGTGCCCTGCCCCTCGGCGCGCGGTGCGTGGCCCCCAGCTTCAAGTGCGTGGTGTCGCGTGGGCACAGAGGTGAAACTGCACAGTCTGGGCCTGCCGCGCGCCTCACCTTTGCAATTACGGCTTCAGAATCTGCGTTCAAACCCCTCTCTGGAGCGCACGTGCCCTCGGAGACTCGAGGCCCCTTTGCACATCCACAAAATGTGGCTCCTGCGCCAGCGTCACGGTCTTGTCCTCGAAACCGCTTGCCCCGCAGCAAGCAGCAAGCAGTAACAAAGTAGGTCACAGCAACAGTGTCACCGACTGCTCTGTGTCGCGCGCCTTGCATTGCCCGCCTTGCATTGCCCGTGCAGCGGACTCACCAGGGGTCGCAGCGGGCCTGTCTCTGTGCCCGCCGCATGTCTGGTGGTTTAGGGCCGCCAGCAGCGGACCACATAGCGCCGACCGCCACGGGAGGGAGGGAAAGCGCGGCGGTCCTCTGTGTTTCTTGCACAGCTCCCTGCTCTCCTCTCGCGCCCTGACCGTCCCTGCGGTGGCCTCACGCTGCTGGCCTCGCCGTGTCTTTTGCTTCTTAAACGGCCAGCGCTGCCAAGGCCCAGGCCCAGTCAGCTGTTTGGGCCAGCTGCTTGTGGGGCCACCCCAGGGTCGAGGGGTGGGCTGGCTCCCGTCCCTCCACCCGGACAGGTGCCTGCGTTTGTGAAATGGCCCTTCCGGGCTGCCCCTTCCGGGCTGCCCTGAGGCGTGAAGCAGAGAAGCAACTAAAAAGCTTACCAGCATGTTTGCGCCGAGGAGAATGAGTCCTGTTCTGAGAGGTGGTGACACTCAATCCTCTCCCTTCATCTTCCAGAGCCGTCCATGGGAGGCGGGGGTGGGGTGTGTTGCTTTTGCGACCCCTTTGCTCACTCGGCAAGCTCGTGCTGGGGCCTTCTTGGGGTCCGCAGCGTGCTGGGGCCGGCACGCAGAGCCTCGGCCTTTCCGCGGGCAGCTTAGTGGTCTTAACGCAGCGGGAGGAGTCGTGTTTCTGGGGTCACGGGTTTTAGACGCGGAGTCCAGTCCCGCCAGGTGTGGTGGCTGGGGAGGACCTCCGAGTCAGCCCGCTCCGAGTAATCAGCCCGTTACCTGGCGCACTGGGCGCAGCCCGATAAAGGGAATTTGAATTCAATTGAACTTAATCTTCCCTAAATACATACTGTAGCTGAAACTAGGTGAACACGCGCTATCTAATAGAGGGATCCTTGGTGAGAACCGTTAAGAATGACTATAATTAGCGATTGTTTATCATTGTCAAATTAAACCTTGGTATTCCTAAGCTCTTAGAGGTGCTTAAAAAGTGGTTGCCCTCTTAAGAGGCTTTCTCTCCCGTCCTGTCGACACAGCTAATTAGCAGCTAGAACAATAGACCACGTTGGTCTCGCGGGTTCTGGGGGCACAGCTCACGCGTCCATCATCATTTCGCTCGGTGTGATTGCGGAGCTGCCCCCTGGCTGGCAGCAAAGTGGAAAAGCTGTTCCTCCACATCTCCCGTCCTCTGCCCCCCCCTCCCCCCGCTCGTGGTTTTCTTTGCAGTGTTTCGGGTTTCTCAGCTTCTCCCCCGGAACTGTTTTGCTTGCACTGTCCCTGACATGGCCACCCCAGCCCCGGACGAGCCAGGAACTGGAGCTGTGCTTCTCTGTTTCTGTTCTGTGGCCGCTGTTCCTGACAAGGACGTCAGGCCTGCGGATGGGGCTTCAAAGCATTAACAAACCTCACGAGCCGAAAATATTAATTAGCCGGTGGGACCAACTGTGGATCAGGCCGAATCTGTGCCTTTTGTTCTCACGCACGAGTGTGCGGCCCGCCCGGCTCAGGTCTGTGTGTGGCAGCTGTTGATGCCCCCGGGAAGAGGAGGGTGGAGATCTGGGGCTTCCACTGGACTGGGCGGGGGGGCTGCGAGGGGTCCGGGGAGCCTCCAGAAATCTCCAGAGCTGTGGGGAGGGCCCCGCCTGGTTCTCTGCTGGCAGAATTTCATGCCTGTCTGTTTTCTGGACAGGAGTTAGGTGAGGGCGTTGGAAGGGGCCTTCCAGACCCCTGTGCCACTTGGCCGAGCATCTGCTGGAGCCTGGGACGGCCTCCCAGGGAGAGGCTGATCCCTGTCACAGCTGGGCTCCTGTCCCTTTGCCAGGGAGAAGGAGACCCCTCCCAGGCCGGGAAGAACACCAGGTTCTTGCTATGAATACAACCCTGTGCACAAAGTATTAAAAAAGGAAAAGAGAAAAAGAAAAATGAAAAAGGTAGTGGTCAGGTGAAAGGTGGATATGAATTCATCTTGAATTTTCCCTGTCACCTACTGACAGCACCCAGTGGCCAGAAGCTTCTAGAAGGGGCGCTTAGGGAGTGTGAGTTTGCAGACGCTGGTGCAGAGGAGACCTGGCCTCTGGGCTTAGTGCTCCTGGGCGGCACGGAGAGTCCTCACCTGCCGGGGCCCAGCACTGCCCACCTGCGTCCACAGCGTGGTGCAGGCTGCCCCAGCCCAGGCAGTGTGGCCTGGGCATGTGATGGGAGCCAGGGAGTCCCGGCCTTGGAGGGTGGGGAGCTGGGCGGGGAGCCACACTCAGCACATCTGCACGAAATAACAGTGGAACGACCCACCGCAGTCAGCGGCCTGCAGGCCGGGGGAGCCGGAGCAAGGACCCCTGACCTGTTTGGGGGCTGGGAAAGCCTCCCCAGACAGCGACACTGGAGCCGGCAGCGGTGGGGGCTGCAAGTGGCAGTGGGGTGGTGGGGCCTGAGTGGTCCAGGCAGGAGGTCAGTGTAGGGCAGAGCACTTCCTGGGCTAGTGAGCCATTGTTCCCACATTTATCTGCACCCCGGAGTCACTTGGGGAGCCCCCCAAGTGTCTGGCCCACAGCCCTAGAGACTGCGATTTAGTTAAATTTTCAGACATTCTGGATGATTCCAATGTGGGACAAATTTGGGAACCACTGAACTGGAAGATGGGGAGACTGCATGGAGCTCAGAAAAGGGGGGGTGGTGGAGAGAGTGTGGCGCCCTGGCGCAGGCGGGGAGAAGGCTCTAGGCGTCCTCCTAAGTGTGGGCTGCCTATGTAGGGCTGGGAACGGGCATGGGCTGAAAAGACTCGGGCTTGGACAAGCTCACAGCTGGCAGAAAGTGAACGCGGTCAGTTGGAGCGGGGCAGACGCGATTTGACCGACCCGTCTCTGCACAGGGGACTGGGAAGCGGGGGTCAGGCTGGCCCTTAGTCCTGAGTTGAAGGTGCACCAGGCCTGAAGGACCGGGCTCTGGGGGAGTCTCGGGTTTGACTCTGGAGTAACTGAGTTCACTGCAAGGGGCAAACTGCAGTGAAGTGAGACTTTTCAGTGAGCTGGCTGCCTGGGCCACGGAGGTGGAGGGAGCTGGGCTGGGCTGGCGGCGGCTCCAAGACACCTTTAAGTGTCAACTCTTTAGTCTTTCTGCTCTGCCACCTTGTGCCTGTGCTTGTGGCTTTGCTGGGGCGGAGGCCCGCACAGGCAGTTCCCAGCACCCCCCCGCGCTCCCCTCTCCCACTGGACGAGGCAGGAGGGGAGCGGTGGGGCTGAGGGGAAAACAGCAGCCTGGACCAGGAGGGCACAAGACCCCTGACCTTCCACCCGTGTCTTGTGGGCAGACTGCATCTGGTCACCCCGTTGGGACGGTAACCTGGGCGCACCTGCACCCAGAGCAGACCTGTTCGTAGGGACGGGGAGTGGCTTGTGGGCAGCAGGCGGGCGCCGCTCACCTGGCTTTCCAGCCCAGAGGTGTGAGGACTGAGCTGGGCGAGTGTGCTTCTGGCGCAGGGGACGCTTGGGTTCTGCTGCCACCTGGAGAACAGGGGCAAGGTGAACAGTCCGTGACCTTGAGCGAGGTCTCAGCTCTGAGAATCCCGGGCTTTACGAACGTCTGGTTGCCTGACAGTCTATTCTGAGTCTTAGGGTTGAGGCAGCCGCCAAGTAAACACCCCAGTGTCTACTAGGGGAGGTGGTCTCTAGCTCCAGAGTGTGTGTGCACGCGCGTGTGTGAGTGTGCACGCGCTTGCTGCCTTCTGGTCATGTGGCAGATGGAGCGGGCTTTGCCGATCTTCCCATCAAGAGAGCAATCTATTGGGGCCTCTTTGGTGGTGCAAAGCGTTAAGTCGCACCAGTATGAAGCATCTGCAGTCACTGAGTTCGATCTGGGCCAGGTTGCTGACCCACAGAGCGCAGCAGACCTCTCCTGCCTCGCCTGCTGCTCCCCTCAGCAGTGTGCTTCATTCGATCTGCTTCCCTGCTTTGTCTGCTCCCTGCTTTGTCTCTGGTGAATCCTCTCACTCCATGCACCTCTGGCCTGCACCCCAGTTCTTCTTTGCAAAAATTAAAAAAAAAAAACTTAAACAAAAGAATATCAATATAAGTGCCTTGAGAGTTTCTAAGTCGCCTCTGTTCAGAAGT
This sequence comes from Galemys pyrenaicus, assembly GCA_019455555.1. Lineage (NCBI taxonomy): Eukaryota > Metazoa > Chordata > Mammalia > Eulipotyphla > Talpidae > Galemys > Galemys pyrenaicus. The sequence goes on along the minus strand of JAGFMF010011680.1, from coordinate 6,182,834 downwards.
CTGGCCAACTTTGTACTGCTCCGGTGCTAACATCTGCACCTTCCTGGGGAGCACGAATGAACATGTCCACCGTTTTCTCTGGCCATTACGTCCCCTCTCCTTCATGCATTCCGCCATGACGGCACGCACCGCACGTCTCGTTGCTGGCCCACCTCCCCCGCCAGACTGTAGCTTCCCCGACACAGAGGTGGTCTTGCTCCTGGTAACTACTGGCAGGAACAGTCTGACCCTGGGGAGAAGGCAGGCCGGCCACCGGTCGTGCAGAGATACGCAGTGTCTACAGTGACAGACTCTCACTTCGTGTCTAGTTCTACAAGAAGCAAGGCATCGGCGAAAACTGATGCATGAGCCTGGATCCCAGGAAATTGTCAGAAGGCTGACAAAACTCTGCAGGCGTCTTGTGGGTTTTTTGTTTGGGTTTTGCTTTGTCTTATTGCCTTACAATAAAACGTCAGCCTCGTCTCCGTGTCAGGAAGTAGGGGTCGAGGTAAACGCTTGAGCACCGTGAGCCCGAGAACTGTCTGCATCCATGTTGGACTCGAATGCTCACTGGCCCACTCGTGTCAGGAACCCAGGCGGCCCAACCGAAAACACACCCAGCTGCGACCAGAGCTACTTCGAGATAAGTCAAACTCTCCTGTCGTCCTCAGAACCACAAAGTGGGGCGTGTTATGAGCTCCAAGAGGCTCAATGAGAAAGTCGTTTCCTCTCCTTTCCTTTCCCTCCTCCTCTGAAGTCGTTTCCTGGTCTCCACTGCACATTTGCTGATGTTACTTCTGGATCCAAATCACAGAATTAGGCCTCCCTGGTGGCGCAGCAGGTTAAGCAGTGCACTATGAAGCAGACCACAGCCACTGCAGCGAGAGTTTGAGCCCTGCCTCTGGCCAGGGAGGGGACCCACATGGCACAGCAGACCTCTCCTGCCTCACCCACTGCTCCCCTCAGCAGTGTCTTTTGGTCAATCTGCCTGTTCTGCTCCCCACTCTGTCTCTGGTAACTCCTTTCCCCCCCACACTGTTGGCCTGCACCCCTGTTTTTATATGCATAAATAAATCTTTAAAATAAAAGAGAGAGGAATCTATTTCTTCACTTGTTCTTGGCCATGTGACCTTGGCGAAGGCGAGACCAGCGCCTCCTGCTGGGTCTCAGGGTCGAGCCGGGAGCATGACAGGTGCTGCCAGGCTGAGCCTGCTCCCGAGCCCCAGCTGGCGCCGGCCAGCCCCGCTCCTGGGGCTGACCTGGACCACCCAGCCCTGAGCCAGCCGCTTGGCCTCCGAGCCACACCCTCCTGGCGCTGGCTCCCGCGCCGTCCAGCTGGGGTCTGTCCGCGCAGGGAGGGGCACGGCTCCCTCTTCCCTGTCCCTCTGCCCCTCCTCATGCGGCCGCGTGCCCTCGCCGTCTCGGGCTGCCCGTTTTGTTACAGACGCCGCCTCTGGCCTGCGCCGGGCGCCGGGCCGGTGGCTCCTGTGGGCAAGGCAGGGCTGCGGTGAGCCCTCCTGGGCTGCCCAGCCCGCAGGGTCAGCCTGCAGGTTCCAGTCAGCAGCCCCTCCCACAGGACCCGAGTGCGGCTGGCCGAGGCTGAGGAGGTGCTGGCCTCTCCGGCCCGTGCGAGCCCCTTCTCTCCTCAGTTGTCACCCTTGTCCTCTGCTTGGGGCGCAGACCAGCTTACAAACAAAACAAAAACAACAAGGCAAAAACTAGCACACTGAGCTGACAAATGACGCCCAGTGGGGGAGGAGAAGGGCGCAGGCTCCTAAATAACACTCTGTCTCCAGGGGAGGGGAGCCGGTTGGCTTTGAACAAATGAAGCGTTTGCATTCTAAGCGTGAAATTCTAGCAGCTTCTCAAAAGTGACAGAGGAACTTCCCTGGCCCTAATTAGGCTCCGCTGTCCCCAGACTCACATCCTGGGCTTGAGCAAAAGCACACAGTGGGACAGCTGATGGCGGCCGCCAGCCTGGGCAGTGGGCACCGGGCCAGTTGCGCCCAGTCCGAGGGGCGAGCGTGCACGTGCGCATGTCTCGGGGCACCAGCCCTGCCCGAGGCCGTGGTCTCTCTGTCCGCTGGGTGTGGCCCGGCCCTGCTGGTTCTGTCTTCTCTGTGGCTCCGCAAGAGGGGCAGCAAGTGGCCGGAGCCCCTGCCCCCAGGGGGCTCCCCGGGTGGCCGGATGGCCCTGACAGAAGGCAGCACGGCCTCCGGCCCAGACCCGCCGGTGCGCCTGGTGCTCCTCCGGCTGCTCGGAGCGGAAGGTGGGGGATGTTTTCCAAAGGAGCCAGGACGTTTAAACAGCCCCCTGGGAGCAGGCGCTGGGCTCGTGCTTGGGCCGCCCGCCCCCGCCGCGTGTGACATTCTGCCGTGTTTGAGAACCGCCCCTGGAGAGTTTGCTGGGGACCATTCAGATAAAATAAAAATATTTACGGAAGACTTTAAAAAACATGAAAAGTGAAAGTAGTTTGGGTTCCCACGGCGTCATTTACTCAGCAGCCCCGCCCACCTGCGACCAGCAGGTCTGAGTCTAGACGTGGCCAGATGTGGGTCCAGCTCCCAGGCTGTGGCCACTGGCCGCGCGCTCACTGGGGGTGAGGCCTCAGCGAGGAAACACTCCCAGAAGTGCGGCTCGAGCCCAGCCAAGCGGACGAGGGGGCGGCTCGGTCCGCTGTTGGGGGCCAGGGTCTGGGCCGTGGTCAGGGAACGACTGTGCCCCCTCCCCGCTCCCGTGCTTGCGTGGAACTCAGAGAGGAGAGTGGGACCCTCCTCTCCCCTCCCCTCCCCTCCCCTCCCCTCCCTCCTCTCCCCTCCTCTCTCTCCCCTCCCCACCCCTCTCTTCCCCTCCCCACCCCTCTCTTCCCCTCCTCTCCCCTCCCCTCTCTTCCCCTCCTCTCCCCTCCCCTCTCTTCCCCTCTTCTCCCCTCCCCTTCCTCCCCTC
>JAGFMF010011680.1:6142202-6179771 GCA_019455555.1 Galemys pyrenaicus | reverse complement strand
TCCCTCCTCTCCCTCCCCTCTCCCCTCCCTGTGCCAGTCTCCTGGGTGAGCCGAAAGGCAGGGCACGGGTGCACCTGGGCTCTGGACTGCTCTGGACCTGGTCCTCGAGCTCGAGGTAGACTTGTCCTGGCTGACCGGGCAGCCGGCTCCTTGGGTTGACTTCCTGGGCCTGGCCTCGGTCCGTCTCTGCTCGAATTCATCCTCCTGTCTATCGGGCGAAGCACCGGGCCCAGGAAGGCCGCAGGTCCAGCAGCGAGTAGCTCTCTGGCCAGCCTGAGGCGCTGCGACTGGGTGTCGCGGCTGCGTCTTCCAGGTGGGAGTCAAGCAGCCCGCTCCCGGCTACCACGGCTTCTCTCCGAGGGGTCCCCACGGCCTGTGGCAGTGACAGGTCAGGTCCGGGGGCTCCTTCCAGGCGCGATTCTGAGACGCCTCCTGGGCAGCTGCTCTCCGGCCTCTTGTTCCACAGCATGAGGAGTCCCCTCCTGCCCCTCCCCGCCCGACATCAGCAGTGCACTGGGGGTGCGGCGGGGTCTCGTCTCCCCCTCTCTAGGTTTCACATTCGGCCTTTATTCCAGGCAGTTTATTTACAGCAGAGTTAAGCCTCCACTTAACGCCTTCGCTATGTCCTTGGCATCTGTGGCTCACCAGACGGGTCATTTCCCCCGAGACTGGACTTGCTCTCATCCGTGCTGTCACCGTTGAGGGGGACGCCGCTGGAGGACCTGCTGTGGAGACGCAAACACCCCAAACTGGGGTAACTATAAAATCTGGCCTCGTGAGACCCGCTCAGCCAGGCCATTTTGAGATGGGGAGACGGAGGCACAGAGAGGGGAGGCTGCGACCAGGTCCCACAGCTGGTGACAGCCCACGCAGCCCCACGGCCCCTGGCCTCGCAGGCGGAGCCATGCTGGGGGCAGCTCCTTCTTGCTGGGCCACCACAGACCATCCGTGGCCGAGCTGAGCAGGGGCCGGCTCTCCCCGGGGCCGCGTGGTGACGTCCGCGGCGGCTCCTCTGCTCTCCCTGTCCCACGCGAGGAGACGCGGGCCCACAACCGCCTCCGAGCCGCAGTCTGCTCGGGCCCGGGGCCTGGCTTCTCTGCGCGGCTGCACAGAATGGCAGCAGCGTGTCCCCACGCAGCCTGTCTCCGGTCAGCGGGAAGCCACCCTCCCCCCGTGGGTCCCCCTGCAGTGGCCTGGCCTTGGCACAGCCCTGCCCGGCAGTTTAGACGAACGCAGGGAGGCGGCAGCCATAGTGCGGGGCCTGAGGGGGCCGGGAAGCCAGCTGCAGTTATGTAGCTGGGTGCGAGGGCGTCGGGCGTCCCGGCCCAGGGCGCTGCTGCTGAGTCCAGTCCCTCCAGCAGAGGTGTGGCTTGTGGCGAAGGCCCATGGCCGGTGTCCAGGTGACTCCTAAAACCGAGTTCGTTGCCAGAATCTAGTCAGGGAGGTCATTGTGCTTCCGAAGGGTGACGTTTGAGAGAGCTTCTTCCAGAAAGTTCTGGGGTTCGTTCCCATGCTTGTGAAAGCACTGTTTCGGCTTTCTCTGAAATACCATTCCCTTAAGAATCAAGTTGCTCTGGTATATTCTTAAACCTGAAACAGAGCACTGTCAGCGTTCCCACGAACTCGCGTTCTTTCCGTACTCGCTGGCAAGTTCTACACAGAGATTGTCCTGAGTGGTTTATGTCCCTTAGTCCTGGCCGCTCTGGGCCGGCCGCGGCCTTCGTCCCGGGCAGGGCCTCCTCCTGCCGGAAGCCCCCTGGGCACTCTGCAGGTCGGCTCAGTAAAGTGCCAGCTGCCAGCCGAACGGGGGCTCTGTGGCCAGGCAGGCGTGTGCAGAGCCGGGCTCCCCCTTTTGCGTGCTGGTCCCCACCCAGCAGAGGACTGGCCTGGAGCTGGGAGCGAGGCCGTGACCTGAAAGGAACGCAGCCCCGTGCCCTCATGCCACACAGGGCACAGCCCCCACCTCCTTTGCTGAACCATCGCCAGTGCTGTTCCATTTCCAGCGGGCCCCAGCCCCTTTCACTTCCGCGTGGTCCTGCTTTGTGCTCGCTGCTCCCTTACAAGCCTCGATCACCTTGGGTCTAGCTGGAACTGGCCACGGTGTGCCATGGCGTCTCTCCTCGGTGCAGCAGCTGAATAAAATGCGTCCTGGTGCCGGCACGTGTGTCCAGCGCTGGCAGCTCGATACGGGCTCAGCTGCCCAGCCCGTGCGATGGAGCGGCAGCTGCTCCTCCGTCTGCGCTGGTCCTCATGGTGGCATGTCCAGGCCCCCCGAGCTGTCTCACACTTAGCAAAGGGAGCCCACCTTTGTTAGACGTGCGGACGCCACGCGTGTGCCGTCAGAGAAAAGCCCTAACTGCTCAAAGGCAGAAGCAACACTTACAAGAGTCTGAGAACGGGGGTGGTGGTACCCTAAAAGTAGGAGCAGGGTGTGGAAGCAGACTTTGCTGGGGGAGGGGTGGGCGGGAGGGCACTGGGGCGTTAGGTGCAGAAAAGAGGCGGCAACGGTGGGGCTGCGGTTGTCCAGGGCTCTGCCCTCGGTCTGCATGCCATCCCCGGTCCCGCAGGAGAGCCGAAGCGCAGGGGGTCTTGCTAGGACACGTGCCACCAGTTGTGTGTTGAGGTGGAGGTGGTGATAGAAGGGGAAGGAAAATAGATGTCCTTTGCACAGTACTCAGAGGAGGCTACGTCTAGCTGGACATGGGTTCTTGCCGTTGGTGATCTTTTTTCATTTATGCATACAAGAGTTGGGACACAGGCCAGAGGCGCGGGGGGTGAGAGGAGTCACCAGAGACAGAGCGGGGAGCAGAACAGGCAGATCCACTGAAACACACTGCTGAGGGAGCAGCTGGGAGACCGGAGAGGTCTGCTGCGCCCTGTGGGTCCCCTCCCTGGCCGGGGATCGAACTCGGAAGCCCCACAGTGCGGCGCTCAACCCCTTGCACCACCAGGGAGGCCTGATTTTTTTTTAAAAAAGAGTGGAGTAAGATGGTGTCTGGGCACAAGATGGAGTTGGTGCAGTCAGCTGCAAACATCCCTTCCACACCGAAATTAGAACAAACACGCACGCACGCACACGCACACTCACAGCACACTGGCTGGGTCTCAGGGGCACAGTGGCGTTTACACGACTTAAAATTATAGGCAGGCAAGTACACGCAGCTTGTAAGGAACGTGCACACAGAGGCTCTCCGAGGAACAACACCGAATGGCTGCCTGGAGGGGAGGAGCAGCGGGAGGGGGAGAAGAGCCGAAAGGCAGCCAGCACATCGCCAGTGGGATGCGGCCGGCCTGGTGGTCGCCCTGCAGGCTGGGGCGGGTGGCGGACGGAGCACACAGAGGCTCAAGTCAACCAAGAAAGGCTATCGGTGGGAGGGGCCACATCACCTTTGGGTCATGCGTGTGCATTAGCGGGGCCTGGCGGGAGCCACCGCACTCTCAGCTAATGAAGAACTTCATTAACGATCCCCTGCGGTGCTGGCGGCCTGTGTCTGTGGGCGACCCATGTGGGCATCCACTGCAGGCTGGAGGTGCTTGTAGGACGCGAGGAGGTGGCTCAGCTGGCGGACTCACCTGGAGCCACACACTGGAGGGAGACGTCATGGGTCTGAGTGGGGTCCCGGGCCCCCAGGGGCCTCTCTGCGCCACAGGCTTGGGTGCTTCTTGGAGGAAGTAACACGCTGTGCCATTGGGCTGTGATTTTTTTTCATGTGCACTTTTATGGTTCCACATTTGATCTCATTTAGATTTTATTTTTGTTTTTGTGGCTGTTGAGGGAGATTTTCTCATTCACTCGACATCCTGCATCGGTGGCCGATCGTTCACGGCTTACTGGCCTGGGGGAGCGGGCTGACCGGAGCAGCCAGGACATGCTTTTAGTTTAAAAGTCTCTTTATACAATAGGTAGGACCTGGAAACAACCTATATGCCCAAAAACAGATGAGTGGGTCAGGAAGCCGTGGCCCATAGACACGATGGAATACTACTCAGCAATCAAAAAGGAAGAACTAGATGCATTCATAGGAACATGGATGGAACTGGAAGGGAGGATGCTCAGCGAAGTCAGTCAGAAGGCAAAAGAAAAATACCAGATGGTTCCTCCCCTAGGAGGAATATAAGGGAACCACATAAGGATCGAGGAAAGGAATAAGAACAACAACAATAATAATAACAATAAAGACACAAAAACCAAGAATGAAAAGACAAGGACAAGTTGGGGACACTTGGTGGGGAGGGGGGAGGGGAGGGTTGAGGGCAGACGGGAGCACGGGGGACTGAGGTGATGGTGCACTGGTGATATGGTGATGGGGAATCCATGGGGATTACAATTGATGTCAAATAGATGTAAATAAAAAAAAAGTCTCTAAACTTTTCCAAGCCACTGATGCTCAGCGATACCCTCGCTGCTGCTGGCACCCCGAGATGACCACAGCAAGGGCCCCGAGACGGGAGAAACTGGAAGTTGGGTTTCCTCCTGGGGGAGGCGAAGACGTGGCATCTGTAACGGGGCTGCGTGTTGGTGACACCCGCTCTGTGAAGATGGGCCCACGCTGGGTGGGGGCGTCGCCTCCTGCAGTTAGAGAATCAGAAATGGCGGCCTCGGCCCCCGCACAGCAGCCCCACATTCTTGGCTGCTCTCTAGACCGGAAGGAGAAGTCCCTGGAGGGCTGGGCAGGCTCAGGCGGGCGCACTTTCTCGGACACATGGGAAGTCAGACAGTTGGGGAGGCCGCGAGTTTGCCTGGAGAGAATTCCAGACCCGTTACAGATTTAGCTCAGCTTCTGAGAAGCATTCCCATCAAAGGGAGATTCCTGGTTGCTGCGGAATTGGGGTGCTTGTGATTTCCTGTGTGGCGCTAACGAGGCCCAGTCGTTTTCAGGCGGTGGGACGACAGGCTCGCTTCAGACGCCTCCGTCTGACGATGTGCTGACTGCTGACTGACGTGGTACTAGGACATCTGTTCGTCTGGGTTGTGCCCGCCAAGGACCACGCCCTGCTTTCTCTGGTCTCCATATCCACGTCTTTCTGGCTCACACTCGTACCGATCTGAAGCGTGCCCCTCTCCCCAGCTCGTGTACACTCGGAAGCGCAGAGTGGGACTGTGTTTGGAACTTGGGTTTTGCAGATGTAATTCACGAAGATGAAGTCATACTGCACGAGGGTGGGCCCTGTTTGCGGTGACTGGCTTCCTTCTCAGGGGCCAGCTGAGGACGCAGAGGGACACACAGAAGACATGGAGGCAGACGACGAGCGAAAGAACATTGGGGATGCCTGGAGCCCCCCAGAGGAGCGTGTCGGGAGAGAGGAGTGCGCCAGATCCTCCTCCCTCAGAGCCTCCAGGCGGAGCCACCTCTGCTGATACATGGGTTTGGACTTCTGACCCCAGGACCGGAGGGTGGGGGCTGGACGACACTCTCCATCTGCTAAGCCATGGGGTGTGGTCCTTTGTCCTGATGTCCCACTGTGTCAGAGTGATTGGTTGCCGGCTCCATCCCTGCCTCCTGCGGGACTGACAGGAGCAGGTCATGGCAACTCAGTCAGGCACAGGTACCTCGCTCGGCCCGAGCCCTGGGACTTCTGGGTAGCTTAGGAAAGAGTCTCTCTTTTGCTGCCAAGTGTTTCAGTCTACTGCTGGAAGTCACTTTGTCACCAGGGCTTGTCTAAGCTTGAAGCCATGCTGAGGAAACAGAACAAAGAGAGAGACAAGGCTCTGACATCATCACTCAAGTACCTAGATCCAGCCATGCCTGAACCCCACTGGACTATTCTGTCAAGAAAGCCATAACTCTTTTAAGTCAGCTCGGGTTGTGAGTCTCATCACTTACATCCAAGGGATCCTGACTAGGGAGTGATTTGGTGCACATGGTCACCGGATGAGTCCCCTGCTGCCCTGAGCGGACTCTTGGCTTATACGCACATTCCAGGAAGAAAGGGAAGTGGAAAACTGACATGAGAAAAGGAAACTGACATGGAAAAAGGGATCGAACATGGATTGAATGAAACCCTTCTACAAATGAAACCCTGTGCCAAGCACTGTAAGGGTTCTTCTCAAGCTCCCTAACAGCAAAACCTCCAGGAGTCTTGTTGCCTGTAGGCTCCACAGACATTCCCGGGGCTCAGAGGGCTCGGGCCTGCTGGACTCTACACATCGCACGGCCACACGGGCGCTTGGAAGGAATCACCGTGCGGGGCGCCAGGCTCCTCCTGGGTGCCCTGCGGTTCTTCCTTTGGCTTTACGGAGGACACAGCCTGGGCTGTGTTTCGTGGCCACTCAGGGGTTTCATGGCCTCTGGCCTGATAGAGTCAAGGCCGATTATTGCCGGGCCTTGCAGATGAGAAGACAGAGGCTAAGCGTTAAATGCCTGTTAAATGTCAGCGCCTTGCCAGCAGGGAGCTTCTGGCAGTGTTCAAACCTGGGACGCCGAGTCCTCCTGTCACTGGTGGCCACGCACCCACGCCGCCGTCCCCGGGAGGCCTGTGAGAAATGCGGGGTCTTGGTGCACCCCCTCCCGAAACACTCCTGTGGCGCTATCCGTGGAGAATTCTGCAGCATAAACCTGCAGGCGGGACGTTCAGAGCCGAGTGCCCAGCCGGCAGGGCCCCCCCTGCCAGCTGGTTTGCGTTATTGCCAAAACTGTCCCCTGGCGTCTGAGGTTAGCGACAGGCCCCAGCACAGCCCGGGCAGAAAGTGGCCAGCCCTCGCCCCTCTCCTTCCGCAGGGCCTGGGCCCACAGGGCACCGCCCTGCCCGGCAGGGTTCACCCCAGCCCACCTGGGCCTCTGTCCACCCCCACCCGGGCCCAGCTGGAGGGCCAGCTGCTTTCTCCACCGGGATTATGCCTGATCTCTTCCCACAGCAGCCCGGATGCCTCGCTAAGCCGCCCTGGAAACAAAGGGCCTGCAGAAGGCCCCGTGCATTTTGGAGGCGGGAAGGATAAAAGTGAGAGCCACATCTGTCACAAGAAACGTGGGAACAGCTCCCTGCCAGGAGGGATGGAGGAAGTGCTCTGTCCCTGGCTGGAGCTGGCCCTCTGCGCTGGGAGTGCTCTCACCACCGTGCACCAGCAGCTGCTAAGGCCCAGCCTGCGTGTCCGGCCTCCCGACTGTCGCACGCCTCGGCCACCCGGAGAGTGTGGGTGCTGTCACTGTCACCCAGAGCAGATTGGAGAACAGGCCGGAACACTGACGTGACTCACACAGCCGGAGATGCACACCCGAGTGTCACCCGGTCCCAGGCTCACACCCTGAGCCGCACCCGACGATCACACAGACCCGGATTCACGCCCTGGCAGCCCTGAATTCACAACCAGGCATCTGGCCCCAGACCCAGCGCCTCTCGTCTGAGCCACTTCTCTGCTGTCACCGAGGTGTCGCAGCTAAGCAAGCAGGGCGGCCCCTAGATACTGACGTGCTATGGATGATGGGAGGGTCAAATGACTTCATCAAAGACATCTGTGAGCCCTGCGCTGCTGGTCTGGGGACCACACTCTGAGAAGCGAGGAGTCAGGGCGGACACCTCTAACTACGTGGTCCTGCCCTAGTCTCTTACCTCACTGGGCCGCTGTGTCCTCCCCAGCCAGGGGGTGGTAACATCGCCACAGCCATCGCGAAGACCATGGAGCTTTCTGGCCCCGTGTTTGGTTCTCAGCCCTGCACGCACACTGGAAGCCCCTGGGGAACTTTGGACACTGCCAGAAGCTAGGTCCCCCCTGACATGACCGCTCCCGGTGCGGTCCGGGCCTGCAGTGGCTGCGGCGTCTCAGGGATTTCTGGACATTTCTGTAATGAGAACCACTGTCCTGAAGGCAGCTCTGGTGAAAAAATGGGGGGGAATCGCCACCATTTTTGGAGTGTCTGAGATATTGACCTCAGCCCCTAAGACTCTCCCTCTGTGTAACTGGCTGGCAAGGGGAGTTCAAGGCTGCTGTAGCATCTTCATGTGGCCACGCTGGTTTCTTAGGACTGAGCCTAGACTCTTGGGACCTGGATTACTTCACCAAGCTTTCCAGGTGACTCATGTGCACGTCAGCATCTGGAAAATGCTGTTCTAAGCAATCTGCCTGAGGACTCCATGCAAACATTGGCTCCGTCAGACAGATCCATATTGGAAGGCTTCTGGAAACAAAAGAATTTTCAGGTGTCTGACCTCAGTGTGTGGTTGGCAGACTCCTGCTTATCCTTCAGAACTGCTCAGTGCCTCCCTCTTGCTCACCCATTCTCAGAACGACACTCTCCTTCTTACCACTTCTTCACACACAAACGTCTGTTACCACATTGACTTACAAACACCTGCTGTGAGTGAGTCTCCTCTCACAGACTAAGAACTCTCTGGCAGTGACAGTGCGAGGAGGGAGGAGGATGGTGGCATTAGTGGCAAAGATAACGTGATGCCATCTGGGCTGGCAGCAGGGTCCGAGAGAGCAGAGGGGCGCTGTGGCCATCCTGGGCCATCCCCTTCCCCCCGCTTGGGCCCCAGACCTTCGAAATTAGGTCCTTAGAAAAATGTGTTGAGCAGAATTGACAGGGTCCAAAAATAATCAAATCTCTCTCGCCCTTGCTTCGCCCATGGCCGAGTAGGAGACGCATGGAGAACATGTCAGCACACCCTATTTGTTCAGGAGCTCATGGTCTCGGTCTCAGCTTAGCTGCATATTTATTCACTTGCCGGGCGGAATATTCCTTTTTCACCAGCGCTGGCTTCAGAGTATTTCTGGGGGGCCTCACCTGCTCGGGCCACTGGGAGGCTTCTCACCACGCTCACATGGCACGGACACCTGCTCCCTTCCCCTTGGTTCACCTGAGAGAGCTGCTTGGTGCTCTGAGCTGCTCACCCCAGTGGGAAAGCCATTTTGGGGTGAAACCAAGCCTAATGCAGGTAAAAAAACAGCTTCAAGTTTTCATGGAAAATTTGAGGCAAGTATGAAAAATGTTAGGTGTTTCTTTCAACCTCAAAAATATGTTTTTTCTTCTCTCTCTCTGTTTTTGGTCCTCTGGGGAGTTGTGCCAGATGATGTGTCTCGCTTGGCTGGGATCCCCGCTCAGCTGTAGAGACTACAGCTGCCCCTGGGGCTTCCAGACCAAAGATGTGCTAAGAGTTGAGGTCAGGGAGAGCTGGCCAGAGTACAGACGCCAGATGGTGCTCTGGAGTAGACACTATTGTCACTGGTTTAAAAAACAAATGATTCCTTTTCATTCATTCCCAGAAGTTTTAATTCATCAATTATTATTTAATTCTTTGAGTATTTATTAATTAGTATGTACCTGGCAAGTGTTAGGGTTGTTGACTGAAAGAGGCTGAGACAGACCCTCCTTCTTTAGAAGACGAGACATGTTTAAGGCAGAAGGTCTTTAGGGGTGGAGAAGTCTCCCCTTATTCCTTTGGGCTCTTCCGGGCTGATCAAGTAATGAAAATAACATCAGAAATTACATCATAACATCCTGTAAAAGAAAAGGACGCATTTAGTTACATCCATATGGGGAATCTACCATGTAGATTCCAAAGACAATGGGGCAAAATGGGGCTATATCCTGAGCTAAGGGATGGGATAGGGACCAGGGACTTCAAGGGGAGAGAGGAGGGGGACTCACATGATGAGGAGAGGGTGAATCAGGACAAAGACTAGATGCCCGGTGACTAGATGCTTCTGCCATATAGATAGGTTTCTCCAAAAGAAAGTCTCTTTCTGGTAAAAATCCTAATTCTGGGTAATAGCTCCAATTTTCATTCTCCTAGATAGTTACAGGAGGGAGGGGTAAACAATTTCCTCCAAGTCCTTAGGACCTGACTGATAACAACTGGAGATAATCCACATGTCAAAGTGATGTGTCCTGAGAGGGCCTGTTCTGGACACCTGAGGAGGCCCACCGTTCGGTCCTAAACTTGAGCTGCATCAGCATCTCCTGGGTGCGTGGGTATGGAGTGGGGCTCCCAGATGCTGCTGCTAGTCTGAGCCACTGTGAAGAACCCCTGAGAGAAACTATTGCTGGAGAACAACAAGTGTATTCATTGGGCTTAGGGAAGAGGTATAACCCTAGAAGAGGGGCCGGGTATGAGGGGCTCCACATGGGAAGAATGCTTCTGTGGAGGCTTCAGACACAATTACAAATTGTGGAAGACTGGGAGGAAGGGGCTCCTGGGGAGAAAACAGCTGAGCAGAAGCTCATAGGCATGAGGCTGCATGGCGGATGTAAGAGATTCCAGTGAGCCTTCCATAAGAGAAAACCCGAAAAGTGGCTTAAATTAAACGAGGGCTTATATTTCTCTCAGAAAAACACACCACTAAGTAGTGAACTCATTATGGAGGTGACTTCTTTCTCTGGTCTGCTACCCTTGGCATGTGACTTCTAGCCTCAAGGTCGCAAGATGGCTGCTGGAGCACCAGCTAGGATGTCTCTGGTCCAAGCAGAGAAGAGGGAGGACAGAGGGCAAAAGGTTGTTTCTTCCGATTGAATCAGCCCCTTGAAAGAGACGTCTCAGTCTCTGCCTTGATTCATGGGAGGCAGTAAAATATAGTCGTTTAGCCTAGCACACTGCAGCCCTGAATACACCCCAAGATCTGTTATTAAGGAAGACGGGAAGGATGGCTGCTCGGTAGGCTGCCATGGTATGCTTGGAGGAACGTCAAGTTCTTGGTATTGCCGGAGCTTAAAGTGCCAGAGGACATGTGCTGGAGGGACTTGGTGTTGACTGGCCCATAGCAGCCACAGCCCAGGGCACAGGAAGGCGCTGGGAAGTCCTTGTGGTTGAAGTAGGAAGAGAAAGTTCGGGAAGCGGTGGTGCTGGGACAGAGCCTTTCATGTGAATCTGCCAGCAGATCCCCGACCTCGCTGCCTGTCACAGTGCCTTCCTTCCCAAGCCCTGCTTTTGCTCCTCTTTTCCTCCTTCCTTCCTTCTCTTCTCTCCTCACTTTTCCACGTTACTCTTCTTCCTTCCTTCTCTTGAATTTTTCCTTGCAGGGTACAGGATGTGGGAAGTCAGGAGGAGAAGCTTTCAAGGGAGGGGGGGAGGAGCCCCAGGACATGAGGGAGGGAGCACCCATGGACAGAGGATGCGGGGTGGGGGGTGGCGCTAGGCTGGGGATACTCACCGGGAAGTCCAGGGGAGAGAGACATCCCTGGGTCTTGACCATGGAGCAACAGGGTAAGTGTGAATTTAGGCAGAGTAGGTGTGCGGGAACAGTCTCCTTTGAACTGCGCTGCAGTTGTGTGCTCTTGGCTCAGAGGGGAGGAGCCACCATGTTGAATCTGCCACTGCATCTTTAGTGAGTGATATGACCCAGGGCTTGGTCCTTGGTGTCTCTCAGTGTCCCCGCTGAGACCCCAGAGGAGCCGTTTCTCAATGCAGAGCTGGGGTCGGGAGGACAGCTTCCCTGCAAGAGTTCAGCGCTTGCTTCTCCATTAATGAAACGGACACAGCATTTCGGACTTCTTTGTGTCATGGCTTCCTGGAAATACCGAGGCAAGTGGCTGGGCTGCTTGTTTTTCCTTTTCTGTTTCCATTTTAAGTGCTTCATTGGATGAGTTTCTTATGTGACACGTGGCAGGAAAAACCGTTCTGTTAAGTAGACGAGGAGAGAGGACCATGTGTCAGAGTGGTTCGTGTGTTGGAGGACCCCTAGAAGCTTCCAGCGAGGAAACCTATTTATCAGTTCTTTCCCCAAAGACATCTGACCCCTGCATCCTTGGTTTTCTATACAGCACCTATTGGCATCCTAGACAACACTACTTCGGGTTACCATTGTCTTGGAAACTTCTAGAATAAGTACAGAACTTGAGTGGTCCCTCTTGGGATCTGAGTCCTGCCTGTGACTTCCCTTTCTTCTGACTAAACCGGGGGCCTCCTCAGTGTTCTCAGCAGCAGGAGGCAAGGCTGGAGAGCCACACGTGGGGACGCCACGTGGAACGGGGGCCCATATCAGTGGTGAGTCATGAGGACCCGCATTTGGCACACGACTGTTAGACGTGAGTCACGGTCATAGGGAAACTTGATTCACTTCTATCTTCCTTTAGTCCCTAATCCTTTGTAATGCCCGGTTTCATGATGTAACTTCAGAGGAACTCAGCCCGGACAGCAGTGATGTCATTAATTGAACTCAGCTTCAATTAACGTTTCCGCCGGGGGCTCTGTTTCACAAGGGTGATGGCGGCAGGTGGCTGGCATGTCCAGACGAGTGTGCATGCCAGCTGGGGAGGACGTTTGCTGGATGGGTCTCATTCCCATCCTTGGTGCTGAACACCTAGGGTTTCCCTGGAGACACACTTTTCGACGTTGCCTGATTTAGTTATTAACTGGGAGCTGGGATGCAAAGAAGCCCCAGGCAGCTGCTTCCTGGTCTTCTGGTTCCTAGCACCCCTCTTTTCTTTTGATAGCACACTCTTCAAAATGAGACTTACTTGTATTTATTCTAAGTGAATTAAACAAACCTGTACCGATGGATGGTTCCTGGTCCCTGTGTCACCTTTTGGGGGACATGGTAACCTATTGAGAGGGCTGAATGGGGGTGATGCTTTGACCTAATGAGCGACATTAATAACAGGGACTCTGTGTCTGTCTCTGGGAGGTGCAGACAGAGTAGCCTCAAGTTTGTGAGCTATTTCGATGACTCCTGGGGCCACTAGGATGAGACTTTTTCTTGTTTCTTTTCTTCTCACACCTATAACTAAAGAATCTTCTGGAATAGGTGAGCATTTCCTTAGCCCTGCTTAGCACTTGTTGCCTTTGGGAATAGAAACTGCAAAGTTTGAGCATGAGTTGAAGTGAGGGTCCCCTGAGGACAGCCTGGCCCTCTCCTGGCTGGCTGAGAAGGCCTCCAGGCTGGGTGGAGGGCCTGGCCGGGTGTTCTGCTTGCTGCTTTCCTGGGCGTTGGTCCTGGACGGCCCTCCCCTTCAGCATCAGTTACCAGAGCCTTATGATTCCTTCTTTCATCCCTCCTACTATCCAGTTCTGAGCCCCCAGCACAGGATGAGGCTAACTAGAGCAAACTGCTAACCTGTACTGGGGCAGTTGGCAACCTGAAGAAGAGTTATCATCTCTGCTTTAAACAGGAGACAGTTGAAACGCAGAGAGGATCGGTACTTGCCCGCGGTGTCCCAGCTCATGAACAGGAGCGGGGACTTGATTTATGGGCCATCTGCCCAGGCCCGGGCAGGGGACTCGCTTCGAGTACAGAGACCTGGATTCGGCCAGACCAGCATGTCGGTGGGAGAATAAGGCCAAGAGTCACGGAGTGCAGAGCAGGAGGAGCTGGCAGTGGGGACCCCAGGCCTGGCTCCGGGCAAGGTGGGTGGGGCTGGCTCAGGGTCAGGGTGGCGGGCCTGGGCTGGGTGGGTCATCTTCACCAGACGCTGGTTGAAGAAATGCCCTTAGAGGTGGCTCACTTGGCATCGTTCTGGAGGATGAGCAGGAGCAAAGAAGGTAGAGCGGTGCAGAGGGAATCACCTCTGCAAAGAAAAAGTCAGAGCTCACATCACTGCAGCACGTGCCCCGACCCACCTCCAGCCCCGCAGGGCCGCACGGGCCTGCTCAGATCCGGCTCTGTGAAGCTCGCTGGGCCAGACAAGGAGCCGTGGGAGGGCCGGCAGCAGGCACACCCAGCAGAGCATTCTCTTCCTTTGTGGGATGAAAGGACCGTTCTTTTGAAGGGTCCAGTTCATGAGAATTTTCAAGTTGGAAGGAATTCAGGGATCTGTTATGAAAAAGCTACAGGAAAAAAAAAAAAAAAAAACAACTCAAGGCCACCACAAGCGATTTTCCAATTTGGAATCAGAATGTCACGGTGAGGATGTGGTGTGAAGGGGACTCTTGTGCACTGTCGGTGGGAATGTAAACGGTACAGCCTCTACGGAAAACAGGATGGTGGATCCTCAAAGAATTAAAAACAGTCCTGCCATCTGACCCAGCTCCTCCACCGCTGGGAAGTCACCAGAAGGCAGTGAAACGGGACATGGAAGAGAGCTGTCTGCACGCCCTGTTTACTGCAGCTTTACTCGCGACAGCCAAAACATGGAAACAACCTAAGTGCCAGCGACAGACGAGTGGGTATCCCTTTGATACGGACATCTGTGGAATACTACTCAGCCATGCAAAGGGGACCTCTTGCTATTAGAGGCCTCTTAGTCTGCGTCGTCCCAAGCCTGGCACTTTGGAAAACTGCGTTGACTGGTATTGGGGAGGGTGATGTGGCTTGATGGCCGGGGCGCTCGGACACACGCTGGGGTTTGCAGGGGAGTTCTGAGTAGAGGGGAGGTGGGGCTTTACCTTTCGTGCCTGCCGACTTTCAGGCCAGAGATGCCCCTGATTCTGCAGCACCAGGACAACACAGCCAGACCGTCCGGTGCTCGGGGGCTTCTCTAGACGTCTCTTTGGCACAATATTTTCTGCAGGGAAAGTGAGGGGAAAAAAAAAAACGTTTCCCACAGAATATTTTGCCCCTTTGACAATGGAATCTGAGCAATTTGTGACTTTGTGATAGGGAGTTAGAGATGAGGACACAGCAAGTGCAAAAGAGCTCCCTGAGCTTCAACAAGCATTTCAAGTCTTGTTTTTATCAGCAATAAAACAGATCTATTTTATTTGAGTAATTATAATAAAAATGGCTAACTGCAGGGCCGCCCCCAGAGGTAGGACAGGAGGACATCAGAGACTGGAGACGTTCTCCTGAAGCTTCACTTGCTAGCTCAGTGCAGTGAGCCTGCTGGGTAAAGTGAGCCTGGCTGATCGAGCTCCGGGAAGGGGAACACTCAGGTTGCAAAGGCCTTCCCCTGGGGAGGGGGCGGTGCTCCCTCGGAGGGTGGTTAGGGGCCGGGTTTCCTTTGGGTGCTGGTGCTCCTGCCTCCTATGTTGCACCCAGCTGGCTGTGCAGCTTCCAGCCAGGGCTGGTTCTGCAGTCTGAACTTCAAACAGCAGCAGCTCCTGCAGAAGGTTATCCTAGAACAGAACCAGAATATCACGTACTCAGTAAAATATCCAGGTCTGTTTCTTTTCTTTTCTTTTTTTTTTGGCAGGGGGAACAGCCTTGCTGGGCAGAGCCTTGCCAGGCCTGCATAGGAGGATGCATATGATAACCCCTGGAACCCCACAGCTCTGTGGAACACAGTTTGAAAACCCCCATCTACCCCATTACCAGTTTCTTAAAATGCAGATGCCGAACAAGTGATTCCAGTCCAAACTTAAAAAAGTAATCCCCCCCCTAAACTTCCCATGCGTAAGGCTTCCAAATCGGAGGCATGCCACTCTTAGCCGGTTGGGGCCCATCACCCCACTGAGCGCAGGCTGCCCAGGCCACTTCTTTCCAGGGGCAGCGGTGTGGAAAGAGGGCAAAGTGTCACTTTACGGTCACAAACCCGACACCCTCACCTCAGCCAGGTGAGGAAGGTGAACCCCAACAGCAACATCACGTGTTGTGTGCATCCTCCTGTCCTGTGTGAGGGCGCTGCCCCTCAAAGACATCACCTGATGACTGGACCACGAAAATGTGGTATAGATACACAGTGGAATATTTTTTTTTAGATTTATTTATTTATGCACACAAGCACTGGGGTACAGGCCAGAGGTGTGTGGGGGTGAGAGGATTCACCACAGAGAGCAGGGAGCAGAACAGGCACATCAACGGAAGTACACTGCTGAGGGGAGCAGCGGGCACAGCAGGAGAGGTCTGCCGCGCCATGTGGGTCCCCTCCCTGGCCGGCAGCAGGGATCAAACTCGTGCTGCAGTGGCTGCGGTTTGCTTCATAGTGCGTTGCTTAACCCACTGCGCCACCAGGGAGGCCCGATACACAGTGGAATATTATTCAGCAATCAAAAAAGATAAACTAGAGACATTCATAGAAACATGGGCGGAGCACGAAGGGATGATGCTCAGTGAAATAGCCAGAAGAAAAAAGGAAAATACCAGATGGTCCCACTCACAGGAGGAATATGGGAACAAGAAAAGAAAAAAAAATAATAACAGCAACAACAACGACAACTAAACAAACCACAACTACACAAAACAGGAATGAACAGACAACTACACACCAGAGACATTAGGGAGGGGAGAGGAGGGGGCTGGGATCAGGGCAGGCACGGGAGGAGCGCAGGGGACTGTGGTGACGGTGCCGGGTGAGTTGGTGGTGGAATTCTGAGGGGACGACACCAAGAAAGGAACGGAAGCACTGCAAGAAAAATAAATTGATAATAAAAAAGAAAAACCCAGACGCATCACCTGAGTCCAGTTATGAGAAAAACAGTCCCTCCCGATGGAGATGACGGGAGACGGCTGCTCAGCACCTCTCCAATCTGTCAGGTTGTCAAAGCCGAGAAAGGTCCAGGAAACTGTCAGCACCAAGAGGAGCCGAGGACACAGGGCACCGGCGAGGGTCGCGGCGGCACCTGGGGGCAGCCGCAGTGGAGGCTCCTCGCCGAGTGTCCTGTGGGACGAGGCGGACAGCGGCGCGCTGGGCGCGTCCCTCACCGTGCGGCCGCACCCGCGCACGCGGGAGTTGACGGCAGAGAAGCGGGGCGTGCGCGCAGAACTGCACGTCCCTGGCGATTTTTAAAAACTACAAAACCTCTTTAAAATGAAAAGTTTATTTAAAAAAAAAGTCTATTGCATTACATAATCTTTCCTATGTAGGCAAAGGTATTTTTAATTCAGTCTAGTCCTTTCTGGAGGATAAAGGGATTTAAGATGCTGTGACAGGGTCTAGACGTTAACGGATGTAATCCCGGTCTCACTTTACCCGCCCGGGGTATGGAATAGGGTCATGTCTTTGTAAACAGGCCCATGGTCATGGGCCCCCGGGCCCCCTGGGGCTAACCGGCGCATCTGTTCTCATGCCCGGCCAGGGCAGCCTCATGCTGGCCTCACCAGGGGGTGCCATGTGGCCTCAGTGGGCGAGGTCCCCAAGGGCCTGGGGGCAGAAGAGGTCACCCTCTCCATGGCACCCGTGCAGTTCTAGTCACACCTGGGTCCCTCACACCTGGGTCCCTCGTGGCCTGGGCTCACCCCCACCGGGCTAACCAGGGCATTTCTCCCCAGGAGCCCTGGGCAAGGCCAGGAAGCTCCCCCCCGACCCTTCACTGCAGGGCCTTGGGAGCCTGGTGTCCCCTCAATCCTAAGCCTGCCAGTTCCTGCCTCAGCTGAGTGACACTCCCGCCCCTGCTTCCCGGGGTCATTCTCCCACTGTTCTGGGTTTGTCCTGAGCTGCCCGTGCTCCTGCTGTGCGTCTGAGATGGGCAGGCAGACAGGTGTCTCATTTTTCCATCTCTGCTGACCCTCCTGGAGGTGGAGGTGGCCAGGAGACCTTGGGGTGAGGGGAACGCTCCTCTCGCTGGAAGAGAAAGCACTGGGGTTCTGGGGCTGGCTCTCCCAGCTCTGGGAGCTCCAGTGGACTTGTCACCTTCCAGGGCCTCAGTTTCCTCATCTGTAAACTGGGGAGGGGCGGGAGCTTTGGGAGAGACTTGCTTATTGAAAGCTTGCTCACTTGCAGCCAGAGGGGTCCCCTCACCGCCCTGCAAGGCCAAAGGCAGGCTCCCAGCCTGAGGGCTTAAGGCAGGTGGGGTTCTGACTTCACCCCAGTCCCATCCTGAGGTCTCCCTGCTGTTATTCCCTGGGGTTAGCTCCCCAAGAATGGGCTACTTAAAGCCCTAGGAGCCTTTCTAAGACATAACCACTCCCTGCCCCCACATCCTCCAGAAGGGGCTCAACTTTACTTTTTTGTTTGCAAAAATCCAAGTCCTTTCACTTTTTCCCTCCAAAGCCATGAAAAGGAATCCTGCCATGGAGCAGTCACTGGGAAGATGAAAGCCGCTTTCCTGAGGTTCAATTCTTCCAGAAACAATCTTTCTCCCCCCCCCCCCCCCCCACTTCCAATGCACCCAAGTGTATATTGTTTTTAAATGTCAAAGAAAAAAGAGAAAGAAAGGGAGTGAGAAAAACCCCTTTTACTCCCGAGTGTCACATTCTGGCAGGGAAGAAGGGGAGAAAGAACCAGTAGCCGAATTAAAGAGATGCAGATTTTTTTGTCTTGGGACCCTATTCAGGGCTCCCCCTCCCTCCCCTCCCGGTCTCATTGAAATGCAGCACTTTGGGCTGAAAGGGGGGTCCTGGGTGGGAAGCGCCGCGCTTCTCTTTGCAGGTCGCCCGTCCTCCCTCACCCTGGTGTTTGCTTTGCCCTTTCCCTGGGCGCTTGCGCGCAGTGTTGTCTGCGGTGGCGGAGGTGCTGGGGCGGTGGGTGTTTTCCATTCGGAAGTGCGAAGAGACCCGCGGCACACTGGGCCCTTCTTTCCCTCCCAAGCTCCGCCAGCCTCCAGTGGACACAGAGAAAGACCGTCCGGCCTTTTCATCTACGGCCTGGAAGGGAAAGACCCCAGGGGCGCTCCCTGCGCCAGGGCAGACGAGGCCAGACCCCTCCTGCCCGGGCTCTGTCCCGGCTGAGACAAAGGAGCACAGTGCTGAGCTTTGTTGGAAATGTGTAAACGAAGGCCGGGATGTTTTTACAATGCCCCGAGCTGGCGAGGGTGTGGGAAATGGGCGTTCTCAGTGCTGGGAGGCGAGGGGTGGAGCTCTCCCGAGGACTGCTTGGCAGTGGGGATCGTCTGCCTTGGAGAAAGTGCAAACGCTCCATTTAACAATCTCACTTCTAGGGATTTTTCCTAAGGAAAAAATTAGGCAAGAAGCAAAGCAAAGGGTGTCTGCCCTGGGAAAGTTTACAATAAGGCGGCTTTGGCCTCCTACGTTTCTCTCAGTAGAGGATTAGAACAATAGTTGGCATGCCATCGCGAGGAATAGTACAGAGTCCTTAAAAATAATCCTGTAGATATATATTTGCTGATGTGGAAAGATACACACACACTAAAGGAACTATCAGGCTATAATATACTATGAATAATTTGTTCTCAGTACTTTACACTAGGTGATCCATGTAACTAGAAAAAATCTGGAAGGATCTGGAAGATAGACGCCTGGATTTTTGTTTGGGTGGTAGAGTTATGGATGATGATTATCATACCTGTCATTTCCAGTGGTTTCTGATTATTTTAGATTCACAAGTATTCCTACTATTAAAAAAAATCAACAATGGTATTTTTTTTAAAGAATAGACTTTCCCCTTAAGCTACTCTAACCCCATACTTTCTTCATGTACAAATAAGCATTTCCTAATAAAATGATTACAATTTTATCAGAAAAAGCAGAAATCTTTTCTTTTTGCCATACCAGAAGCAAAGCATCTAATCACTAGTAGGTTGCAAAACACACTGTGAGGTTTTAGAATTTTTTCCTGGTTTACGCTCAATGTCCTTTTTTTTTTTTTTTTTTTAAGGAAAGGCTGACTTTCATCTCTTCTGTGCTCGAAATGACCTATTTCGGTTTGCTTTGTACAGCTACCTACAACTCCCACGTTGGGATACATTAGTCAGGCATACCTCCCTTGAATATGAGAGCATCCTATAATCCTCCCAGTTCCCCTGCCACAATAGCTTCCCAAATGCATTGAAGTTATTATTTGAGTTGTACGTGATTCTGCCCTTAGCAGGGCTCCTTTTCTTTCTCTTTGCATGGCAAGGTAGGTGTTGGCTTTGTGTGTAACATGACACACAGGTCAAATTCCCAGCTCTTCTTTTTAAACTATAACTGGAATTCTTAGGAAGCATGCTGCAGGGTTAATTTGTATTTCCAATTTGTGCTCAAGTGGGTGTGGCTGGGAAAGTAAAAGGAAGAGAAGCAACTTAGTACTTGGGCTGCCATCTGCCATATTGGAAAGCTGAAGGAGTGCTGGAGTGGGTGGTGTTGACTCTTGGAGCTCACGTTCCTGTCAGCTTTATCAAAGAAAAACCAGAAGTGGACATCAGTCAAAGGAATGAAAACAGATTTTATTCTGGAACTATTGTGGGGGGAGGGGGAGGAGACTCCTGTCAAGAACCAGGTTCAATGCTGAACACAACATGAGATTATACGTGTGTGGATTTATAGTTAAGAAGCAGGCTGGGGCAGTGGATGGCTTCTCAAGGGCCAACATCATGGGCAAGAGGGCGGGGGGTTTCTGGCTAAACTGACCTAATAGGTTCTTGGAGAAGGCGAGTCAGAATGATCACATGGCGCCCTGTGTGAGGGTGGAATGTGGCATTTGATCAGAGATGTAGAGTGACCAGACATTGAACATGCATTCCCAGGGTAGTAGGTAAAGGCTAAACTGACTTATCGGAATTCTTGTTAAAACTGGGTGATGCAAAAGCAGACACAGAAGTTCAAAAGTGGAGGGTCTTGTTGGGAAGAGGATTCAGAGGACTCTGGTCAAAGAGACACCCTCTGGCCTGGCGGCATGAAGACTGACCTTACACACAGTAAGGCAGGAGCGGGGGTGGGAGGGGTGGGTGGGGGGACGCAGGGAAAGGCAGCCTAATTTACGTGTGCTTGTTCTTCAGCTGGGGTGCGTGTACCGAGGGGTGGGTTTGCAGCTCTGCTGGCATGCAGCTGTGCCCAGGTGCTGGCTGTGGTAGTTCACACAGTGAGGCACGCATACCTCAAGCCCTCTGAGGGAGTGTGCGTACCTGCTGCCCTCTCTTGGCTGTCTTCTCTCTGGGGAGATGTTCCCTGAGGGCTGTGGAATGGGATGATTAACTGAGGAAACCCTCTCAGTGTCTTGCAAGGTTGCCTGTGTCTGCGACCTACTCTTCTCAGGATGCCCCAAGGTCAACCAGTCTCCAGACCCCAGAATGTCCCCCTTGGGCCAGCCCTGATGTCTGCCTGCTCACGCAGATGCCTCCGCTCAGTGTGGGGACCACAGAGCTGGAGGGAAGAGCTGCTGATTTCCTGGCAAAGACCTTGGGGAAATAAAAGACAGCTGGTGGCAAACTGCAGGCTCCATTGGATGCTTTATTTCACTTGTTGACATGGGCTGTGCTAAGCAACAAGCAGAAGGAGCCTTGGGCATCCGTGTCTGCCTCACAAGTCTTTGTTTTTCAACATAAATAAGGCCACTGTCTCTAGGCCGAGGTGAATTTTCAAAATTTGTCTTCAGTTAGGGCTTTCAGTAGTCTGTTTTGATTCTTCTTGTTCTGAGGTTTTCACACTGAGGCAAAGTACAGGGTGTATTTTTCTTTTTATTGAGGTAATATCACAACACTGGGTTGGACTCAGATGTACTCAGCAACTGTATATATCTTACAACATCCACCACTAAATGTCCAGTCACCATTCACCACCAACCAATCAACCCTCTCTACCCATTTACTCTCCAGATCTACCACTCTGGTAAATACCATTATTATCATTATTTGTCAGAGTCTAAAGGTTTGTTTTAAATTTAATTGCTTCCCCCTTCTATCCCACAAATGAGTGAAATTTTACAGTATGTGCTTTGCTCCTTTTGACTTCTTTCACTTAACATAATCCCTTCATGTTGTTGTAAATGGCAAAGTTCCATCTTTTTTATGACTGAGTAGTATTCCACGACGCATACACATGCCATCTTTATTTACTCACTTGTTGGACACTTAGTTTGTTCTCATATTTTGGCTGTTGTGAATAGTGCTGCAATGAACATTGAGTTGTATATATGCTTTCAAATTAGTGTTTTCATATTCTTTGGGTAAATACCCCCACAAATGGGATCATTGGATCATAAGGTGGTTTTAGTTTTCATTTTTTTGAGTATTGGTTTTTAAAAACCCAACTGGTGTGACTGAAAAATTTATAGTCTTAGATCCTTGAACATTGTGGTTCTTAAATTTTCTTCTTGTACAGAAAGTGGACTATGGCCTCCCTGGTGGCACAGTGGGTTAAGCAATGCACTATGAAACAAACCGCAGCCCCTGCAGCACGAGTTCGATCCCTGCTGCCGGCCAGGGAGGGGACCCACATGGCGCGGCAGACCTCTCCTGCTGTGTCCGCTGCTGCCCTCAGCAGTGTGCTTCTGTTGATCTGCCTGTTCTGCTCCCCGCTCTCTGTGGTGAATCCTCTCACCCCCCCACACCTCTGGCCTGTACCCCAGTGCTTGTATGCATAAATAAATAAATCTTTAAAAAAAAAATGTGGACAATAACACCTTCCTCGGGGGAGTTGAGGACCAGCTGGGCCAATGACTGGTTAGAAGGGATGCAGTTCTAGGTTGCCTTTCTTTCTAGCCCTTTCTAATTTTTCTCAACGTATCAAGCCAGGTTGCTGATCTTGCTCTTACTACATCGGTAGGCTCCTTCACCCCTCCTGCATTTGCACTTGCCTGTTCTGCTGCTGGAAGCTCTCCCCACTGTTTACTCCTCAAACTTGGGGCACCTTTCAAGAATCATTAACAGAGTGTGGTGCCCCTTGCCGGAGCTCTGTTCTTTGGAAACCTTCTTGAAAACTGTCCTCCTCCACTGGACTCTCAGATTCTTAAGGCTGTCGTGTATATTTGATGCTGAATGAGTGGTAACTACTATTTTTTTCTGGTGTTCTCCAAGTAACTCCCATTCAAGGGTTCTTAAGCCCATATGAACTGAAGTGGCCTGATTACATTCTTATAAAATAATTCTGTCAGGAGTAGGTTCTCTAGTTTATCAGTCCTGCAAACTGTTCAGGGGAAGAACAATCTTTGGGGGGTCACTATGAAATATTAATGCGATGGACTTTATCATCTGAATTCAACATAGCTTTTTTGGTTAGAGTTATTAAGTATAATGAGCTATATGGTAACTGCATATTATATATTAATAGTATATGATGAATATAAGCTCTATGTAAGGTTGCAACTAAGGGCATAGATAGCTGTGCATAAAAAAAAATCAAACAGAAAAAACTCCTCCCCCAATGCAAACCTTAGAACTTGTGTCTCTCCAAAAGGCTTATTCATACTCATTTGCTGCTTATTTATTTATTTGATCTGTGAGTGCTCACTAGTAATGAAGAAAAATAGGTGAAAAATAAGAAAAAATTGCTGCAGAGCCACTTAAAAGCAAGACCACTCCATTCTGTAACCACTAGCCAGATCTGGCCGCGTCCGTGTTTCACTGAGTCCCTAAGATGCGCCGGTGCTGCGCTCAGGGCTTTGCTTCATGGTCCCCCCATGTTCATGCCACCCCACGAAGTGGACATTCTTGTTGTTTTTATTATACCGAGGAGGACACGGAGGCTTTGCATTAAAGGATGAATATTTTCAGAAAGTAAGACAGGACCCATACAAATAAAAAACGAACACGTGTCAAAGATGTAAGTTAAGTCACTTATGAGTGAGTTCCAAGTTCCAACCAGGAAGAGTAGCCGGTTCCAAGGAGAGTCCATGTAGGCGGGCACCATTAGTGTGGGGACACGGATGGGGATGGCCAGGGCCACAGGACAAGACTCAGTTGTCCTTTCCCAGGACACGTCTGCTTTTCTGTGCACACGTGGCCTGCGAGTTTTCTACTCTGCACTGAACTGTCAAGTCAATAAGTCAACTCAAGGTGGAGGTGGCCCAGAGGATGTGTGAGCCACGTGCTTTTCTCTCTTTTGTCCATTTCTAAGTCTTTCCCAGCTTTGCACATGTTTAGAAAAGACGAGGGTTAACTGAAGGTCAAGGCCGCAGTGTGCAGCGATCGGGCCAGTGCCCCTGACAAGCGCTCTGCGGCTAGAGAAGCTTGAAGACCACCAACTGGAAGACGCCAGCTCTTTCTGGAGCGGCTCCTCTGTGCTGGATGTCTCTGCGTTCAACTCCCTCCCACGTGAAAACACCGCACTGCAGCGCTTACATTTTAGGAAGTGAAAGCAACTCTGTGTTGAGTTCTTTTCCTTTTTTCTGCTGAATTCTATTCGAGGTCACTACTGGGTAGGGGATTGTTTCTAATTTTGTCCACTGTGCTTTGAAAAGAATGTGGGGAAACTGGAGCAGGGCTTTCCAAACATACTGAGTTCGCAACAGGTGCCCGGCGTTGGGTCTAATGCTCGAAAACCGAGTTCTCATTTTATCTTGACAACGACCACATAGGAGTGGTATTAGTAACCCCCTCACATGAGCAAATAGGTTTGCAGAGAGACTCAGCGCTTCCAGGGAAGGGCCGTAAGCTGCAATTCAGCGTCCTTCCCACCAATCCAAGGTCCACGTTCTTCAGCTGCGAGCTGGCCACTGTTCTTCCAGGAAGAATTCACACTGCCCCTCCTTTTGGAGGTTCAGAGATTGTCACGGGGGTACTGAGGACTAGTGGGGGAGCAGAAGGGGTGGTGGGTTCCAAAGAAGACAGCACTGAACAAAATCTTGCTGTTTTTCCGGTCCATGTGCTCGGTGGACCCAAGCTTGTCTGTCCTTGTATCGCAGGCAGCAGTCCCCAAATGCCCCACGTCCTGGGCCTGGCCCTCGACTCACGCCAGCCCTCAGCTCTGCAGCAGACCTTGACTTCGCAATGACAACATGCCTGTTCAGCTGTGCGTGGCCTGCTTTACAGGTGCTGAGTCATCCTCTCGAGGTTTCGAGAGTCTCTTCATGTCACAGCTCACTGATTTACTGCACCTCAGTAGCCGTCGGCACCCCTTTGGTCGTTGCTGCCCTCACTCTGCTGTGGGGATGCCCCGGAGACATCTGTGGACCTGCACAGGAAGCTTCTCCACCTTCTCCAGGCCAGGCCCCTTCATCTGAGTCTCCTGATGCTTAACAAAATGCAGCAGCACCAACAACTATGGAAACTCGATGAAGCAGAAACTCAAGGGGGTGAGGACTGAAAATGCTGCATCCTGGAGGACTTCGGGCCCCCCCGAGCATAAATGCTTAGGCTCTGGGTTCAGAGCAGCCTGTACGTGCACCCTGGCCCCTCTGCGTGATATTGTACAAGTTAATTCAGCGCTCAAACACCCGCTTTCCTCGTGTGAAACATGGCGATAATACAGTTGTGAGGTGTGAGTGAGATCGCGCACGGGAAGCTCTTGGCACTGGGCCTGGCACCGGCTGGGTTCCCAGGAAGTGTCAGCTACTAAGGCATTTCACTGATTCCAAGATGCTCATTTTTTTTTTTTTTTGCATATTAACATTTCTGCAATCAGCCTGCTCTTCAAAATTGATGGCATGTCAAGGTCTCAATGGGGGCATTTTTTTCCTTTTGGGGGTCCCTAAGACAATGGAGTGCCTTATAGTAGACAGTGCTCAGCTGTGACCATCTTCCAGTGGCCTCTGAAGGCACAGGAGCCAGTGAAATGAAGGTGGAATAAACAGGTGACTGCGTGTACCCTCTCCGTGGGTCCCCATACTCCCCAGCTCCCTGTCTGGGGCCCCCTGTTCAAGCTTTCTGCTGGGCAACTTCCTGCCAGGTCTGTGTGACAGGGGCAGGGCAAGTGGATGGACCAGAGCCCACCCCCTGCTCCCCTCTTCCACTGGTCCATCTGCACACTTGCCTGGCTGGATTTCCCTAGGTCACTTGGCACCAGCAACTTGACTTTTCTTTTTCCTTGGGCTCCCCTTTGCAGGGAAGGATCTGGAGCCCGAACCCAGGGATCCCACAGCCCTCCAATACTGCTTAACCCAAGGAGGACATCGTGCCCCCCCAGCCCCCTCTCCTGGGTTCTGCTCAGCTCTGCCCGGCTCAGCTGTGTGATCAGAACAGGGCTGGCAGCCACATCGCACCAGGGCTTGCTGCCTGCGCCGAAGGTGCTCCTGCTCAAGAAATCAGCCTAATGAGGGGTTTGCTTCCTTTGAAAAAGCACCATCTGGATTTAGATTTCATATTTACTATTTTAAATCCTTTCAATTAGACCCCTGGGGTTTCCCAGGCTTGCCTGGAGGCTTCTCTCTCCAAGCTTCCTTTCCCGGCTCTCCAAACGGGAACAAATGTTTGCTTTTCTCACATATTCATCATGGCCCGGCCTTCAGACCCTCCATCTGGCTTGCTCTGCTCCCACGTGGGAACCTGGCCCCTGCCGGGGTGCTGGTCTTAAGCAAGAGCAAGGCAGCTTCCTTCCTGCCCGGCCAGAGAGGCTCAGCCTCTGGGGGAGGAGGCATCGGGTACCTTTGCTGAGCCCACCAGAATGGCTCAGTTGGAGAGGGAAAGGGGCCTTCTCGTGGGCTTCCCGCTCCGCTCCAAGATTATCAATCAGTCTCTGGACAGCCCTGGGGAGAAAGCAGCGTTTCCTGCAAGAACAGGGATTACCAGGGCCACCCGCTGGTGTTGTGTCTTTTGTTCCTGTTGGTGCCTGGATCAGAATTTGGGGTCTGCCCAAGGGTGGATCCTGGCCAGGCAGGGAGCGGGGAGAAAGCTAGAGGTGCCTGGAAGCAGAAGGAGGCCCTTTTCTGCTGAGGTGGGGGTCTCCCCGCTGGAGCCTCTCCAGCTTCTGTTGCTGGTGGCTCTCGGCAGATACCCCAGCTGCTGTTGCTTGTCGGTGTCAAGCCTGATCAACCCCATCTGGCGGGTTGTGGCACTTAAGCGAGGTGTCCTGTCTGCCGGCACGCCACTCATGTCAGCCCCGCACCGCCCGCCCTCTCTCTATGGAGGGTGCACCCATATGCAGCGGCATCTAACTATGACTTGAAATGACAGGGGCAGCATGGAGTGAAGGGGAAGAGGAGGAAGAGTGCTTTTATTCCTCCCATTTAACTTCCCCCAAACTGGTTCCACTTTCAAAAAGCCTCAGTCCTGCGTGGAACATACGGGGCTGAGTCCAGCGGTGCATTTCCCCGCCTGCAGCCATCCTCTTTGCCGGGCTGAGCTGCGTGGCGCAGGGCTGGAGGACTCTTGCCAGGGTGGACTTCTTTTCTGGCTTCCTGACAGCCATGAGAATTCCTGATTGAGACGGGGGCAGACTGGAGGTGTGGGGCTGGGAGGGGCACACGAGCGGGAGGCCTAGAGCCCAGGCAGGTCCCGCGTGTCTGTTTTGAGAGGCACTGCTGGTTTCAGATGCGTTTCATCCCTGTATCAGGAGGGAGCGAAATCCAAGAAAACAGCTAAGGCTGCAGTGAAGGACAGTGGCTCCAAGACCAAGGGTGGTCCCTATTTAAAAAAAAAAAAAAAGACCCACCTGCAGGTGGGGCTCCCTGCTGCGCATTCACAGGACAGCAATAGCTGTGGGCTGCAGTGACTTGGCGGCCAGCAGCTTCTGGGGAAGGGAGGCGAAGGGCTTCTAATATGCAAATGAAGCTGGGTCTGAAGCCCCCAGGATAGAAAAATCCCATGCATCTCATTCATCATGTTATTAACAGGTGGGTTCCTTGACTGATTTTGAGATTGCATCAGCGTGCAAATTAATTAAGCTGTTAAAAGGTGATGTGGAGGCATGCATGGGCGTCCCCTGCTCTCTGACAAGGAGCACGCTGCTCTGCGTCTAATTGTCAGAATAATTATTTCCCCCCTGCAAATTACTGGCAGCAAATTCAGCTCAGGGCACGGGTGTGCTTTTAATTATCCTCAGGATCTGAGCATGGGGACTAAGTGGGATTTGTTTTTATGAAATATCTGGGTTTGTCTATGTGTCAAAATACCCGTTAATCCTTCCTGGCAAGATTCTTTTATTTTAAGCAAGTCCTGCTGGTGGGGACATTGGCTGGGGGCTGGGGGCTCTGAGGAGGAGCATTTACCTTTATGGTGTATGGATTCTGCCTTTATTTGTCTGAGCGATAGGGGAACAAAGCAACATTTCAACCTTTCTCAGGCTGCACTTGTTGCCTGTCAGCCCAGTTTTCATGGGTGTGGTTCTAATAATTGACATTAACCAGACATTTAAAAATATGGGCAAAGGGCCAAAACAGGGCAGTGGAGGAAGATGACTGGATTCTGTGGAAAGGAAATCCATTTGTTTCAGACCTGTGAGTGTTCTGGTGACAATACAGGTGGTACAACCGGGATGTCCTCAAAGCGTTCGTACCTCACTCATCACCGGGTCAGCTTTCGGTAGCGCCTAACCTGTGCAGGATGATGAGCATGTACTGGGGAACCAGGAGACTGTTGTCACGGGAAAAACGGAAGTGCTTTGTGCAACAAAAGGTGGGCTGATACAGGTGGCAGGAGGTGGTCAAGGGGACCCCTTCATGTAGGCATCCAGTAGGATGTAACTGGATGTGTGTGCGGATGTGTGTGCGCATGCGCGTGCCCCACCCGGGAGTGATGCTCCTGGTGATACGGTGGGAACCGGCTATCGGCGTCTGACGTGGAAAAATGACGATCATCTTTACTATTCTGTGCAGGCTGCCAGACTAGGGCCTTAAACAACAAACATTTATCACCTGCCAGTTCTCAAGACTGAAAATCTCACCTCAGTAATGGCAGGGTTGGTTCTCTCAGGCCTCTCCACTTGGGTTGCTGGCGGCCATCTTACCAGCGCGTCTCCTCTGTGTAATTCTGTGTCCAAATTTCTTTTTCTTATAAGAACACCACTCAAATTGGATTAGGAACCCTTCTCCTGACTTCATTTTAACTTAATTACCTCTTAAAAGACCTTATCTCCAAATATGGTTACATTCTGAGCTACTTGGTGTTATGACTTAAGTAGATGAAATTTTTTGGCGGGTGTTCAGGGGAGGAGACCCAATTTAACCCATAACAGGCTATGAAGAAATTGAATACACATTTTAAAGATTCAGAATGTAATGCTAATTACAGACATAATTTGTAAGAGAGGTTACAGAGTTTAAAGATTTTTAATTCTACCTGCTACTAATTGTTACGGATAATGTACCAGAGAAACACTGGAGAGCCAATCAAGTGCTCATTTTACTCAGGGAAATGCGAACCTTTGTAACTAGAGTAATAAAATGAAAGTCCTTTTGTGTAAAACTTAAAGGGTACCACGCTGGCAGCACATTAAGTGCCACTAAATCATTCACTTAAAAATGGTTAATTTGATGTGAGAATTTTACCTCAATAAAAAACAACACAACTGTAAAGGGAACTCTTGGTACAATATTTTAAATGATGAATATAAAGTTCACAGTTTGAGGTGGATTAGAAGCAATATATAGTCCCAGAAAGCAAATGAGAGAAAATAGACAACAGAACCTTACAGTGAAAATGCACAAAATGGTAGATGGGGCATGAGACAGCCATCAGCCAACATGACACACATACATGACTTAAACTCTGTCTTACAAGCTTTTAAATTGTATCCAAGAACCAGTGAATTACACTTTCTTGACCAGAAATGCAGCTATAATAAGTCAGGGCAAGCTTAAAAAAAAAAAAAAACCAAAAAACAAAACAACCTAATGTTGAGTGGGCAAACACAGACTCAAGAAAGCAAGGCTGACGTTATTCTCAAAAAAGTGATCTTTAAGGCAAAAAGCATTAAGTGGAAAATGGGGAGTCATCTTTTGTTAATAAGGGTATACTTATTACAATATATGCAAATTCTTGCGTGTGTGCTATGCCTCAGTTACGTGATAAGCACTCGTCATGTGGCATTTCTTGAAGGTCCTTTGAGTTTGTGTTGCTGTTCTCATCCCATTTCCAAGGAGATGGTCACAGAGGATTAGAGGATTTTACAACTCATCAGAGATAAAGAATCTGTACTCAGAACCTGGTAGTTTTTTCCCCAAGATTTTATTTATTTATGCATACAAGAGCTGGGGTACAGGACAGCGTCCAGGGAGGTGAGAGGATTCCCCAGAGACAGAGTTGCGAGCAGAACAGGCAGATCGACTGTAATACACTGCTGAGGGGAGCAGTGGGCAAGGCAGGAGAGGTCTGCTGCGCCCTGTGGGTTCCCTCCCTGGCTAGGGATCGAACTTGCGTGCTGCAGTGGCTGTGGAAGCCCCACAGTGTGGTGCTCGACCCCTTGCGCCACTAGGGCGGCCCAGAACCTGGTACTTGACTACCACATATTCCTTCACACCCACAACAGCCTAATGAAATACCTATTGCTCAAAAGGTGCACATTTACAGTTAGGAGATAGATAAAAGCTAGGGATGTAACTAGAGCCAACCTGCTGTATGATACAGAGGAAAGTTAGTAGATCCTGGAGAGTTCTCATAGCAAGGACATTCTTCCCTCTTTCTCTTATTTTTATTGACTCTGTGTGAGAAGATGGATGTAATGGAAACTTTCGTGTTCATCATTTTAACAAATGAAACATTTCAATAAAATGGATGTTTTATTTGTGGATAATTCAAAATAGACCTACAAATAAAAACCTCAAAAAAATCAGTGTACATGGAAGAAATGTAGAGTGTGAAAGAATTTATTCTAATATTTATCCTAGGTCAGACAATTTCTATTGATTTACTTTTAAATTTTTAAATTTGACTTTTGTGTAGAAGAACTGGAGTGTAGGTCAGAGTTGTGGGAGGTGAGAGGATTCACCAGAGACAGACTGGGGAACAGAAGAGGCAGATTGACTGAAATCCACTGTTGAGGGGAGTAGCAGAGACAGGACAGTTCTGCTGCGCCATGTGGGTCAGCTCCCAGGCCGGGGATTGAACTCAGGCCTTAGCAGTGATAACTCTTGAGACTTAACACGTAGGTCATCAGAGAAGCCCCTTAACTTTTAAGGAAGAAATCATTTCTGTGCTGAAAGAAATCATAGGGAAAAACCCTTTATTCTTATAAAACTGGCCTAATCTTGATCTTAAAACTTTTCATTGAGAACACACATAGGAAAGTCATAAATACACGTGCTACACGGTGTGTTTGTAAAATTTGAAATCATAAAGACTAAATTCAAAGCTGGGATTATGTGATGAATTCAAGGACAATTTTGTGGGAGAAAATTTTTCTGATTGGTTACATCATTTAGAGCCCAAAGAACTTCACACTTTCAGTGGATGTGAAATTTCATCGATAAAACTCAGCACATACAATTTTCAAAGACTGAGCCCATAAACTAATTTACTAAAATTAATAACCTGGCCATATATAAGCAGCAAAGCAATAGCTGAAAGACATAGTGGGAAAAAGGTTATGCTAGATTAGCAACACACCAAGGAGTCATGTGAGGAATAAATGTGTGGATGAAAGTTTATGATAAACTCCCACATTTTATTGAGCGATATTAAAGAAAATTAAGATGGCAGGGAGAGACATCATTCTGTATGACTTACTGATGTCAAGATGGTAATCTGTCCCTAATCTATGGACTTCATAGATCTTCTTCAAAAATTCCAGTACAAGTTTTGGGGAGGAATTTGATGGTGAATCTGAAGGATGACGGAAAACGGGGGACAGGAATAGCAGAAAGAAGACTGGACGTGTAAAGGAATAAACCTGGTGAGCTGCTGGACCTACTATTGATTGATTGAGTGGTTAGTTGATTAAGAGTCCAACCACTATGGAAAGCAGTGTGGCAGTTCCTCAAACTACTAAAAATGGAACTCCCATATGATCCAGCAATCCCACTCCTAGGAATATACCCAAAAGACACAAACACACTAATTCAAAAGAATACCTGCACCCCTATGTTTATTGCAGCACTATTTACAATAGGTGAGACCTGGAAACAACCTAAATGCCCAAAAACAGATGAGTGGATCAAGAAGATGTGGTACATATACATGTTGTAGTACTATTCAGCAATCAAAAAAGATAAACTAGAGTCATTTGTAGAAACATAGATGGAGCTAGAAGTGATTATGCTCAGCAAAATAAGTCAGAAGGCAAAAGAAAAATACTGGATGGTTTCACTCCTAGGAGGAATATAAGGGAACCAAAGAAGCAACCAAGGAAAAGAATAACAATAAAAAAAAAAAAAAACACTCACACACAAGAAAAACAAAAAGGCAAGGATAAATCAGAAACACTTTATGGGGAAGGGGAGGGAATGGATTGAGGGCAGAAAGAGCACAAAGGACTGAGGTGACGGTGCACGAGTGAAATGGTGGTGGGAAATCCATGGGAACCACAATTGATGTCAAATATACATAAATAAAGAAAAAGAGGGAAAAAAGCTTATATTAGTCTTTATTTTTCAAATTTTATAAATTGAAAATGGAACAATTTTGTAAATAGAAAAAGAGTTTACAAAAAGTCACCAAATGAAACAAAAGGAGCTAAAGGTTGAACAATGAAAATGAAATTCAATAAAAATGGAAGGAGAAATAAAAATTTAAACTCATCTGAAATGCAGAAGCTCTTTGGAGGTGAAAGAATCAAAAAATCATAAATAGAACTGTTCATTGATGAGAGGCTCACAAATTAAAGGCTGATTGTCTAAAATAAAAACCAAATTAAAAAGGGATCACCAGCTTGCAATGAAATTGCAAGAAATAAGAAACTCCCCAACTCGCTTCTAACTATTAAAATGATCAAATTATGTTGACAGATAATCTAATAGTAGGAAACACCCCAAATATTTAAAAAACATGGGAGATGTTACCGGAAGTCAACGCAATGCCTCTTAGCACTGCATGGAAATGCTGCATCTTCAGAAACCGTGTACGCCCATGACACGCTCGCAGTGAGAGCGGCAGGAGACACGATCTGAACAGCCGGTCAGCTGTCACACCGACCGTCCTGAGAAGTCCAGGCCCATGACGGGAAGCAGGACACGGGAAGCTGGGGGGGCCTGTTAACCCATCACACATGAGCTGAAGGTCAAGTGCCTGATTGTCTTGGGCTTGGCTGGGTCTGAAGAGATGAAAAAGGTCCTTCCTAGCTGGGAATGCTGTGATTTCAGGATTGGTATGAGCTGCACCTCATTGCTTCTGGAAGTGTGGGCTTTTGAGCTATACTGGGTCAGGTCCAGCCTGCTCCTCCTTTGTCTTCAGGGAGATAATGACGCTCCCTCTGCAGGGCAGCTGGGGTGCCAAGGAGGGGCGTGGGGGTCTTTGCATGTGGTGGTCACCCAGGCAGCAAGGCCCCATGTCTTGTCTGGCAGATTCTTGTGCCTCCCATGGGTCCACAGCACAGAGGCATAGTGGCCTCTGGTGACAGAAGCAAAGGCTACTTTGGAAGGAAAGAGCAAAGACCATTTTCAATACCCTCCCAGGGGGCTCCTTTATCGGAGCTGGCCACTGTCTCCCATGGGTGCTGTTGCTGGGTAATTGGTGTCCAGGCAGAGCCAAGACCAGGGCACAGGGAGGGCCTTTGTTTCTGTCTTGTACATTTCAGCACAGGTTGGAAGGAACAAAAGCCCAATTCATTTGGGAAGTACTCCCAACCTGAATCCCCACCCAACCAAGGAAGCTGGGGGCTCAGGAGCAAGACCCACAGGGTGCTCAGGCATGTGGGAGGGGCCCTTCGGCTGGCCCACACCCTGATGATGTTGGTCTGTCCAGGGAAATACCCAAAGCCTGTTCTCAAATAGACCCCAGGGCAGCTCTCTAAAAAATGACATGGTGGGCCTCCCCAGCGGCGCAGCGGGTTGAGCGCCGCGCTATGAAGCATCTGCGGCACAGCAGTGCAAGTTTGATCCCTGGATGGTGGTGGGGGGAACCCACATGGAGCAGCAGACCTCTCCTGTCTCCCCGCTGCTCCCCTCAGCAGTGTATGTCTGTTGATCTGCCTGTTCTGCTCCCCACTCTGTCTCTGGCGAATCCTCTCACCCCCCCCCCACATCTCTGACCTGCACCCCAGCTCTTGTGTGCATAAATAGATAAATCTTTATAAAAAACCAAAAGGATGCATTGAAGTCACATTGGCTTGCTCCGATTCTGTGGCCACCATCTCCCGTTGACCCTGCTTCCTCTCGGCAACTCTGTCTCGCGGCTGGCGGGGTTTTCCTGTCCTGAAACACCCCAGGACCATAAAGCAGCTGGGCAGAGGTGAGGTGAGGGTGTGTAATTGATGTTCGTTTGGTGGACTCTTGAAGCCGAAGGTTGCAAACCTCTCTCGAAGGCAGGGTTTATCTCCTTTCTGAGCGGCCCATGTAATACCCTCGTGTTTTCCTTCAGGAAAAAAATAAAAGGAGTTCATTTTCATTGAGATTAACGAAATCTTTCTTCTTCTTTTATGCTGGCAGCACAGATCTTAGCCAATCTCTGATCTTGCACTGACTGGAACACAGCCTTACAATGGCAGCGCCTGCATTACAATGGGGCGCAGAGCCTGGGCTTGAACCCAATTTGGATTACCTCAGGCTTGCACTCTGAAACTAAAGGGGTGTCTTTGGAGCTGGCGCTGAGGACCGTGCCCCAGGGTCACCCTTCCTGTGAGGCCAGTCCCGTTGGCGGAGCCCCCACAGTGCTCCGGCGTGCGCGGCGTGGTGGCCTGAGGCCTGACTGCAGTGGGCCCAGCCACGCAAGAGGGAGCTGGGATGCGAGCCGGGGTCTGACCTCTCAAGTCCCAGGGCCTTGCTCTAACCTGGTCGCCGGCGTCACGTGACACTTCTGGGCGCTGCTGGGCCTCTCACCGCAGCGTTGTTCTCCCTCCTGCCTCTCACCGCAGCCCGTTTCTTTGCATCTTTGGGTAGCGGTTTAGATGTCTGCGACCGGCAGGATGGAGACATTTTTGCAAACCATCTGTCTGGTGAGGGGCCGGTAATCAAAAATATAAAGAAGTCATGTAACCCAGAAACAAAGAAACAGGAGAAAAATGAGCAGCCTGGGTGAAATGAAAGGTGAGCAGAGGGACTAAAGGGGTGTTCTCCCAAGGACGAAGCATCCGAATGGCCAACAGTTACCCCAGAAGAGGCCCAGGCCACCCACCGCCGGGGACATGCAGACGCACCCAGGGGGACATGCAGACGCACCCAGGGGGACATGCAGACGCATCCAGGGGGACATGCAGACGCACCCAGGGGGACATGCAGACGCACCCAGGGGGA
This sequence comes from Galemys pyrenaicus, assembly GCA_019455555.1. Taxonomy (NCBI): domain Eukaryota; kingdom Metazoa; phylum Chordata; class Mammalia; order Eulipotyphla; family Talpidae; genus Galemys; species Galemys pyrenaicus. The sequence continues at coordinate 6,145,173 of JAGFMF010011680.1, read as the reverse complement.
CATGCAGACGCACCCAGGGGGACATGCAGACGCACCCAGGGGGACATGCAGACGCACCCAGGGCCGTGGCAGGGCGACCGTGGAGGACAGGGTGCGGGCGAGGATGCCGGGAGGAAGGGCCGTGTACTTTGCTCTTGGGTGTGGATGTCGCTGGCGCAGCCTCCACGGAGGGCAGCCTGGGAGCGCCTCGAAAAATGACCAGTGGCACTACCCCCGACCCCCTCCCCTGCAGGGACACACGAAACAAAGCTCTTATGTCTGAGCATTTCATAGTCGCCAGACAACTTGGCGTTCTGAGCCCTCGCGCGGTCCTGAGACACGCCCCTCACTGGCCCTGTCTTAAAGACAAAAGAGTCAGTGCCAGGACGGCCGGCCACCCCCGCCGCACACCCGGGCTCGGTGGCCAGGCGGGCAGGCCTCTGCTCCGCTCCGCAGGACCCTCGGCCAGCAGCGGAGCGGCCTGAGAGGAGCCGCTGCCCATGCCTTCGTCCTCGTCCAGACACAGGTCCAGGGTCAAGTGAGAGGACGCCAAGGCCCGCGGAGGCCGGGGCGTGACAGCGCGTGTGAGTGTGCGCGTGTGCAGTGATGTGGGCGGCGGGCGACGAGGGTGGCCCGCAGGCAGGACGCGGCCGCACGTCTCGCTGGCACCGCCCCTGGGCTCTCGCGTTCATCCTTGCGGGTGGCGGAATCAGATTCTGAGGACCGAGCTCCTGCCGAAGCCGCGCCGGTGAGTGGCCCAGCGGGCCCAGGCTCCGGAGCTGTGCCCCTCTCGGGTCATGTGGGCAGCCTGGCACAGCGTGGCCAGGCCAGCATGGTATCGGGTCAGTCAGTGGCCTAGGTTCCAGCTGAGCGCTGCTCCTCCCGGAGTTCTGGAGGAGGAAGCTGGGGAGAATAGTCCTGGGGTCCTCGGGCGTGAGGGGCACAAGCCTGAAGCCTCAGGTGCCACTCAGCTTGTCAGTGTCCCTGTCCCCCAGAACGTTGGCAGGAAGGAGTTCAAGGAGAGCGCGGCTTGCTTTGCTGTCCATGGGAACATTTCAGTGAGTGGGCATTTCCTCTATGCCCGGCTTTCCTGCTGGCCTTAGCGGGCGTGGAGGGGAGGGACGGGAAGGCCTGTGACCGCCACAGCCCAGAGACCACCCCACAGAGCGTGGCCTGCGGCCTCCACTCGCTCCGGGCCTCCTTACAGCAAACTCAGAGAGGGAGGCCAAGCGAGTGGGAACGGCTGTTTGTGAAGCAGAAAGCAAACGCTCCCCCCTTTACTGCTCAAACCCCAGTATCCATGACAACTGCACCGAGTGATGAAGCTGTTGTCCCCTCCCCACCTCATTGTTGAACTTCCAGTTGCTGCAGCAACTGCGCACACTGGTCGCCAATCCAGAGCTCTTCCTCCTCCGCGTCCGGGCTGGCTCCCGTGCCAGGGCCGCTTTGTGCCTCCTTGGAGAGGTCTGTGAGAACCAGGATGGGCAGGGCGTCAGCCTCCCGGTGCCTCTCTAGTCCTTTGAGACAGGGGCGGGGGACAAAAAGCCTGAAGCGCTTTGCCTCTCAGGCCTTTATCATCTCAAACCTCGGGATCTAGAGTGGAGCTTGGCGTTCCCACCAAGGTTTGGCAGGAGTACAGGATGAGTGGGGTTTGGGAAATGAACTGGACAGCAATGGGCAGAGAGAACAGGAGAGAGTGTCTCAGGAACACAAAGCCTCCTGACCCTGGGGGTGCCCTCCCCCCTTCCCCTCTCTCTTTGCATCTCCCCCCACTCACCCCACCCCTTCCTCCCTCCCTCCTTCCTTTTTTCCTCCTCCTCCTCCTCTCCCTCCTCTTCTTCCTCCTTTCTCCCCGTCCCTCCCCTTCTCCCCACCCCTCTCCTTCTTCTTCCCCTTCCTCTTTTGCACTGGTCCCTCGTGGAGAGATTGTACACGACTGGGCAGTGCTCAGTTCCTTTCCACAGTATGCCCTAAGGAAGGATCGGGTTGTCATGCATCAGGTCCTGTGATGCAGCCGTGTTGCTGCATCTGTGGAGAGAGACCAGCCAGGACGCCTTGCAGCCCCTGGGGGGAGGGGGAGTGGGCGCAGTGGTGGAGTGGAGCTGGCAGGAGAGGGCGGTTGGAGAGAAGCGCGGGAAGTAAATATGACGGGCATGGTGACGGACTGGCTTTCTTTTTTGGGAGGGGACAGCTTGAGAGGGAGTGGGTCAAGGACCGCGTACGAGCCTCCTAGCGCTGCTGTGACAGAGCACAGGCCTGTGTGGCCGTCTAGGCTGTGGTTTGCACTGGGCAGGGTCTGCACGGACGCTGGGGCCCAGCGAGAGGCAGGACCAGCGGGCGGAGCGGTGAGGGGACACCATAGACCGAGGCTGCATCCGGCCACCCCCGTGTGTGGCCGCTCTGGGGTGAGCTCCCAGGCCCTGCTCCGTCAGGCCCTTTGGGGTCCTTTGGGGTCCTCGGGGCTCGGGGAGCAGACAGACCTGGTCTGCCGCTGGCGCCGCCTGCCCTCTGCTGCAAGTCTCTGTCACCTCTCTCCCTAGCCCTCTGGGGTTGAAAACCCCGAGTGCACACGCCCTGTTTCCAGAACCCCTGTTTCCAGAACCCCGGCCTCCAGACCCAGTACTTACATGAACGTAAGAAGCGTGAGAACATGTCATCCGTCTCACAGACCTGTGGTTTTCACCCAACGTTGTGCACCAGGTTAGGTGCTTGTGCCAGAGTTGGGCTGGACGCTGCCTGGGACCCGGGCTGCAGCTTAGGCTCCTGCTTGGGGGTGCTCCCTCATCTATAGTGCTAAACCCCTTAAAGGAGCTCAAAGCTGTAACAGGTTTGCCTCAGGAAGAACATTTATGTTACTTTCAAATCTTTGCCCAGCCACAAAATAACCATTCCCCTAGAATAGAAAGCCCAGAAACAAACCCACAAACTTATGAACAACTAATCTTTGACAAAGGAGCAAAGAATATACAATGGAATAAAGACAGCCTGTTCA
>JAGFMF010011680.1:6123966-6140669 GCA_019455555.1 Galemys pyrenaicus | reverse complement strand
GATGGTGCACTGGTGAGATGGTGATGGGGAATACATGGGGATTACAATTAATGGCAAGTATATGTAAATTTTAAAATATTTTAATAAAAAAAAACCATTCCCCGCCCCCACTCCCGCCAGCCCCACCTAGACCCAGGCTCCCCACACCCGGTCCCCCAAGCCATCCCTGCGCCTCCAGCTGAGGGTGGAGCTCGGAACCGGCCAGGAGCAGAGGACCAGGGCCCGAGGCTGGGCTCTCCACTGCCCTGTGGGCGGGCAGATGGCCCAGCACCTGATCCCCGCCCACCTACCTCCTCTGGGCTCTCCTGGCAGCTTCTTCAGCAAAGGATGGAAAATTCCTTTTTCAGGTCAGGGGGACTGAGAAGCCCTTTGACAATCAGGAGGCACAAAGCCGGTCTAATTTCTTTCCGAATGTAATAGAAAACACAATTACTCGCCTCCTTTTAATTTCATATCTAGCCCAACTCAGCAGTGCAATTGAAATCTCTCTGGCGCGTCCCTCGCTGTGGCGCGTCTTGGCCACCGAAGCTGGCCGCGCTCAGCTGGAACCTCAGCAGGGCAGCCCGTCCGTGGGGAGGGCGGGGGAGGAGAGGGGTCTCACCTGTGTGAGGCCCAGGCAGCCCTGGCGCACGTGGCCTCGAGCGCAGGTGAGCCAGAGGCAGGGAGGGGCGTCCCAGGTGGCGCTGTCGCCTCTCTGAACGCCCAGGCCCACCGCCAGTGGAGGACTCCCACTCTCCTCCAGGCGGGGAAGCTGAGGCACACGGAGCCCGGCCCGCCCGGCAGCTGCCCCAGCACTATCCACTGGCCTCTCTCTTTGCCCTGGGGCCCTGCGAATGTGCGCGCCGAGGCCTCTGCCTGCGCCCGGCGGCACCCGCGTGGGGTGGGCGCTGCGTCCGCGGGGCGCTGCCTAGAGCCCAGCGACGGTAGCGGCTGGCCCTGCCCGCAGCTCACCCCGACGTTCCTGAATCCTTTGATTTTCTTCAACTGCGAACCATGTTTTCCTTAAGAAAAGGTGATCCGGCTTGGGGAAAACCGCAACTGGACATGTGTCCTCAGCGGTCACTAACGGCAACTCCTCTCTCCCCCGTTCCCCCAGCCCCTTCCCTCCTCCCTCCTCCTCCCTCCCTCCACCCTCTCCCTCCCCTCTTCTGTCCCCCCATGAGTGTTCTCACAGTGGGTGCAGCTTTGACTTTGACACCCTCACTGCTGCAGAACTCGGGATTCCAGGCGCGGAGAGCCCCCCCAGAGTCAACCCACCCCTGCCGCAGGTATGCCCCCGGGCAGGCTTTCAGGCGGGCCTGAGGCTAAAATCCTGAGCCCTCTCAGTGTTGCCTCCTGCCGTTCCAGCTGGGGTGGGCACTCCCCTCACTTTGCCACCTTGGGTGGTTCTGGTCTCTGTGTGGGGACAGTGAGCAGCTGCCTTCCTGGCCTGGGAGAGAGCCGGCTGCCCCGGTCCCCCGCCAGCCTGGCCTGCTGTATTACGAGGCCTGGGCGCCACCTCCCTACTGTCTTGTGACCAGAACTGTCTTCGCCCAAAGGCGGCTGGGCCGGTGGGTGGGCAGGAGGTTTCTGCTCTGGCCCAGCAGCGGAGACTGTGCACGCTGAGTTGCGGGAAGTGCTGCGTTTGGAGGCTGCACACCCAGAAACCCTAACGGGGCCACTCCCAGCTGTGCTCGGCTGGCAGGCCTGTCACCCAGTTCTGGGCTGGGCAGAAAGACGGGGCCCTCCCCCCAGCACCTGCATACTCCTGCCTGTCCACTCACAAAACCCTATGAGGCCAAAGTAAAACAATCGCATTTATCTTGGACAGTCTTAGATTTGCAAATCTGGGAGCCCAAACTCAGGGGTCAGCACCAATTGTGTCCTCCTGGGGTTTTTATTGAAGGGGTGTAAAGGAAAAAGATGGGTGGGGGAAGAAGGGTAGCATCACAGAAACCTTCACGAAGAGCGAGGGTTGCTTCTGCATGTTTCTCGCCTTCTTTGGCTTCTAGCCAAGCTGACCTTGGTTACTATGGAAAGAAAAAAAAAGGAAAACCAAATTTTCTTTGCACAGAAGTCTGTGTCTAGCTGGAAACCTGTTCTTGCCGGTCAGTAAATAGTTCTTGAAACTTAGAGGTCATGAAGAAGTTACTCCTGGCGCAGGGCAGAGTCGGCTGAGTCTGGAACATCTCCGTTCTGCACAGCCTCGCTTAAGCTCAGGTCCTGTGCGCCCTGGTTCATGGTCTCCCACTGCCGTGAGCCCCTCGGCCCCCGGCCCTGCTGAGCCCTCTTTTCCTTCTCTGCCTCTTGCACCCACGTGCCGGCTGTTCCCTGACAGCGACCTGGGGATCCTGGGCGCACACCTGGCCTCCTCTCTGTGCGCCCTTCAGCCTTCGTGCGTCCCCGTGGCTGGCTCATGCTCCTTCCACCCGAGAACCTGCCCCTGGCCCTGCAGGCCTCAGCACTGTGCGGCTCACGGAGGACGGAGGCCAGAGACAGACAGACAGACGGGGCTCAGATCCGCCCCTAAGGTGTGACGTTTGTTTCACCAGCTGGAGCTGGTGCTGCCCTCTCAGCAGCAGGATGAGCAGGAGGCAAAGGGAAGTTGCATTTACTTTCGTGCTTCCGGAAGGGGTGAGGCGTCCTGTCTGCCTTCTAGCTGTGGGCGCCTCCTTTTTCTCTTTGACCTCTTAAGAGAAGGCACCCTTGGGCCTCCCTGGTGGCGCAGTGGGTTAAGCAACGCACTATGAAGCAAACCGCAGCCGCTGCAGCACGAGTTCGAGCCCTGCTGCCGGCCAGGGAGGGGACCCACATGGCTTGGCAGACCTCTCCTGCTGTGCCCGCTGCTCCCCTCGGCAGTGTGCTTCTGTTGGTCTGTCCGTTCTGCTCCCTGCTCTGTCTGTGGTGAAACCTCTCACCCCCACACCTCTGGCCTGTACCCCAGTGCTTGTATACATAAATAAATAAATGTTAAAAAAAAAAAAAAGAGTTTGCACCCTTGAGAGGGAGCCTGCTTTGAAGGGACCAAGAGGAGCTGGGAAATCCCCTTCCTAGCGGTGGACCCCAACACCCCAGAAAGCAGTAGGCCTCTTTCCAGCCTGCCCCTCCCAGCTGTGAGGTCGGCCCAGGGTGCTCCGAAGCCCAGACTCACGTGTGGGGTCCTCCAAGTTTCCCCAGCTGCACTCTGGGCCCCCAAACTTGTCAACACCCACCCCTCCCTTGCAGCACCGGTCCCCCCTCCCCCCGCCAGGCCTGAGGCAGGGACAGTATTTGAACTATCTCAGGTAAGGTATGACGTGTATTTAGAACCTTGTTTTCTAACCAAAGAGATTGTCAGGTGCTTGGTATTCTACTCCACAGTACAGTTGTGCTTGAATAACAGTTTGATTTCTTTGGTGGTTCTGCCAGTGAGTGAACCCAGCAGTAGGTAGTGGCCTTTCATATTCTGATTTCTGTTGTTTTGTATATTCACCTCATGCTCCCTCCATTTTGCCCCCAAAAGCACAATTTCATCTTTTTTTAATAGCTGAGCAGTACTGTATATATCCCCGAGTTCTGACACGGGCTCTTAGGCGGGTCCTGTGGCGCGGTCCGTAGTTAATGAGCACATTGCTGCCGTGGACGCGGGGCACATACATCTTTTTTGTATTCAACCTTCATATTCTCTGGGTAAAATACCTAGCAGAGGCATTACTGGATCATATGGGATTTCCATTTTTATTATTTATTTTTATTTTTTAAAGATTTGTTTATTTATGCATGTAAGAACTGGGATGCAGGCCAGAGGTGTGGGGTGAAAGGATTCACCAGAGACAGAGCAGGGAGCAGAACAGGCGGACAGACTGAAACCCACTGCTGAGGGGAGCAGCGGGGAGGCAGGAGAGGTCTGCTGCGTCCTGTGGGTCCCCTCCCTGGCTGGGGTTGAACTCATGCGGCAGTAGCTGCTGATGGCTTCATAGTGCTGAGACTTAACCCCTTCACCTATATAGATATATTTTTTAAAGTTACATCCCTACCATTTTCTATAAAAGTTGCAACAAATTACTTTCCCACCAGTGGTGGAGGAGGGCACCTTTTTCTCCGCAGCCTCGCCATTATTTGTTCCTTCCGGTCTTTTTGACATGGACCAGTTTCACAGAGGTGAGGTGATAGCTCGCGGTCGTTTTGATTTGCATCTCCCTGGTAATAGGTGATGGTGAGCATTTTCTCATGTGTTGGTCATGAGCAAGTTGAGTTCCTCTGTTCTCTGAAGGAACAAGCTTGCTAAGTGCATAAATGCTCCCAACAGTCCACTTAGGGTTGGAGTATAAACACTGTGAAATCTGTTGTTTAGGGACTTGGCACAATTTACATAAATAAGTGGGTTTAGATTTTATCTCTATTTCTTAAAAACCCAACTGAGGTCACTGTTGTTGGCTCTGAGTCTTTATAAAACAAATGAAGGCCCTCATATTGAGTGCTGAAAAAAACACATGATCTGGATTTAAAGTAAAAGAACAGCCTTGAGTTTGATGTCAAGACTGAATCAATGCACCATTAGCAGCCAGGGTTCTGGTAGACCTTACTCAGGCTGTATTTCCATCATCCCAAAATATTCTTCCCTTCTCTCATCCGGCTTGACTCCCCATCAAAGCTCTCAGTAATCAGATACCCAAGTCAGGTCACCCTTGTGAGGATTCGTGTGAGAGGATGGCAAACACATAGCTGGCTTGCAGGGGTCATCAACAAATGTAGCTGTGTCTGTCTACAACTTATGACAGAGGCCAAGTGAACATACGGGTGTTAAATAGATATGTGGTTGTTATATGGATTTTAGTTGATTTAATTTGATTTCCACAGATGACTGGTCCTTCATGGGGAACAATTATTTTCTCCCAAGAGACATTGGCAATGTGTTGAGATGTTTTTGGTTTTTTTAAAAAGATTTATTTTATTTACTTATGCATACAAGAGCTGAGGTGTAGACCAGAGGTGTGAGAGGTGAGGGGATCTACCAGAGACAGAGCTGGGAGCAGAACAGGTAGATCAACTGAAGTACACTGCTGAGGGGTGCAGTGGGGGAGACAGGAGAGGTCTGCTGTGCCATGTGGGTCCCCTCTCTGGCCGGGGATTGAACTTGCGCTACAGTGACTGCTGATAGCTTAATAGTGCTGAGACTTAACCCCTTGCCACCAGGGAGGTGTGAGATGTTTTGATTGTCATGACCTGGCGTGGGGGGGTGCACAGGGAAGGGTCGAGTGTGTGTGTGTGTGTGTTGCTGGCATCCAGTGGGGAGCGGCCAGGGATGCCTCTGAGGATTGAGGAGACACGCTCTGGTCCTGATGTTGGTGGAGCTGAGGCGGAGCAGCCCTGGCCCGGCGTCCCTGCATCCATCAGACTGTGTGTGAGGCTGACGCCGCTTCCTTCAGTAAATTAGACCTGTGATTATAAGTCCTGGGTTTTACGAGTTTGTCTACCTGTGATCTTTCAAGAAAATGTGCAGCGCTTACTGAAAACTTGTATGGTCTCCGTGTATTTTATGACAATGGTGATGGAGTGGCCACACTTTTATGTTTAATAAAAAAAAGTTACTGTTGAAAAGTCTGATGTGTTTCTTGTAAAGTCAAAACTGCTCTAAAAATACCATCTATTACAAACATTCTGATATGAATAGAAGAGAGTTTGTGGCAGCCACGAGCTGTTATTTCTCTCTGATTCTTTTTGACGCAAGTTAAATGACTTCCAGAAAAAAACCTATTTCAAATAAGGTGATTCAAATTCTTCACATCTTCTCTAATCAGTGGATTAAACAAAAAAATTAATTTTGATGGCATCAGATATGGTAATAAAACCCATGGCTGTCTTACTCTGCAGGGGACTGCATGCAAATCTTGACTACTTAGGACTAGTTGAGATTCATTGTTTTGATCCTTTCGCTGTTCCCCATCGTGGTTTTGCACTTAGTGTTTTTTGATGGCTTAATCATGTTGGGCCCCGCTTTTCTCATCGGGAAACCAGGGGGCAGACAGGCAGCCTCCCTGGAGGGTCACGGCACCGAGACCCCATGCTCTTGTGAGGAGTCATTAAGTGTTGGGTTGGGGGAGACATATTTTGAGTGGGGACCACTATGTAACCCCTATCAGATCTCTCAAATTTGGAGTACCCCCGAGCTGCCGATTCCAATTTTTGTTCTACTTCAACATCTATCAAGTCCCTCTGAAACTGCCTACACCAGTGTCCTCTCTTTTCCTTGGCTCCCCCCATGTCTCGGTTGTGAGGCGTTGGGTGACCCGCCTGGGGCCCAGCCTGATCCAAGTGCGACCTTGGAAGTGTCAGCAGAGATGGCTCCTGCCCCAGTGCCCCAAGTCAGTTTGGTTCTTCTGTGAAGGATGGAGGGAGGCAGAAGGGGAGCGCCTCAAGACCATCTGACGTCAGGTCTTGGAACACGCAGAGAAGAGAGCTATGGCAGACGACTGCGGTGATGGCCCTTGTGAGCCACACACACGTTGTGGTGTCCATGCCCCGTGTGGTTCCTTCCACGTTGCCTGGCCAGGCCAGACCACTTGCCTGATTAACTGGGTGCTAGTGGACATGGCACAAGCAGAAGTTTGATGAGCCCTTGTGCTGGGACTTGTGCTTTTGGCACTTCGAGGAAAGAGAGACCCAGGAAGCAAGTGTCAGTGCCCAGGCTGTGAGTCTGGCCATCCCGAGCTCCCTGCGACCAGTGTCTACAGACGTGAACAACCCCGGGAAAGATGGAAAGGAGCAAGTTCCACGGAGCCCAGTCCACGATTTCAACCCACAGAGTTGGGAGCAATACTAAAAGTGTGGGATAGTTGGTTCTAAAGCAACTGATGACTGATATTAGAACTGGTTGCCATTCAGTCATTTGCCTGTGAGATCTGGGGGGCTGGGGAGATCAGCTTGGCCTCAGTCCCTGTCCCCTGTCAGCTCCTGTGTTGCAACTTGGTGCCCCACGAATGTGCTTTGTCCAGTGCTCATTATAGGCCTTCATCGGCTGTCCCTTTGTCTCTTTGGCCTGAGCATGTCAAGACTGAGGACCTTTCTGCTTAGTATCTTCAGGGCCCAGAAGAGAACCTTGCACAAGTTGGTGCTCAGTGGACAAACAGAGAGAGAGGTCATGAAGAGCAGCCATGTTTGCACCATAGGAAGTGTAGAGCGGCAGGTGCAGCCTTGACCTGAAATCCTTCCTGTGTCCAAACCGGCAGGGCGGCTTCAGGCCCACGGGTATTCTGCTCCAGAAGGGCCACCGGGACCCTTGAACTCTAATCATCACCCGCAGTTTCCACCAGCTCTTGATAGCAGGTTCTTGGGAACATTCATCCCGAGCTGGTGCTCTTGGCCGCGGTCCAGGCTCTTCCCATGATTTGCCTGGTGCCCCTGTTTATTGGGGACTTCCTTAGGGGTGCGGCTCTGTCCTCCCCTCCCACTCTCCAACCCCTTCCCCGTCTGTCCCCTGACCTCTGTGGCTTGGTCAGGGACTGTCTTGCCCAGGGGTAAAGTCTCCTGATGACCAAGTTAAAGTGCTGACCCTGTGGGAGGAGGAGGGGTGACCCAGGACAAGGTGCGGCTGCCGTTGGTCAGTCTCTGCCCTTCGATGTCTTTATTATTTTTATTTTTTCTCTCTCTGTCATGACAAAAAAAAATCTTCTTAAGTTGCTTTATTTGAATGTGGGCCTGAAATAATATCAACATGGAAGGAGGTCCCGAGAAAAAGTTAAAACGAGCACATGGCACTGAGTGTTCTGGCTTGTGCTGCGACTACCCATTCTGGTATCTGTCTCCATGGAAGGCCGCAGCTTTGCCTACAGCCAGGCTGAAAATGTGCAAGAGCCGACAGAACCTCTCTGGAACAGGGAAGGATGGGGATCTGGCCCCATTTCTACTAAACATCATCTATTATCATTTCTTCAGGGTTTAGTTTATAAAAATCTCGTGAATTACTGATCTCTCTGGATCCATTTTAAGTATGCTTGTACAGGTTCGCATGAGAATATGGTAGTTACACACACACACAGACACCCAAAGATATGCATGAAAAATAAATAGTATGAACAAAGTACACCAAGCCAAACAAAATGTGTTTTCTTTCAAACCTTGACATTCTTTCTTTTGGAGATTTGAGGAATGCAAAGGAAGACAGGATGTTTAAAACGTGTGTTTTCGAAGACAAGTCCTTTTTAAACCACCCACCAACTATGATTTAAGGCTTGTTAGAATTTTACTTGTTAGGCTTTTGAAGGGGAGTGGATTCATTGCTGTTTATTTGAACCAGGATTCTGCAGGGTTCTGCTGATTAAAACAGCAACTTCCATCGCAAATCAGGAGCATTTAGCAGTAACAACGAGCACTTACCAGACACCGCCATGCATTGGGCACAGGCCAAGCCCTTCAGACGCATGGTGTCATCGAATGTTCCCAATAACTTGCATAAGTGGACATGACACCCCGCCTTCAGAAATAAGGAGTCAGCCTCAAGAGGTTAAGTCATCTGAAGGTCACTTAGAAAGCAGTAGCAGAGCCGGGATTATAACCATCTCGTATGAACCCCGAGTCCATTCTTCTGACCCCTACCACCCCCCAAATATAGTTAACAATCTGGAAAATACATCAGCACGTAGTTTCCAGCAGAGGTTCTGGCGTTTAGAGCAGGTGTCTGGTTCAGAACTGCCCTTCTCTGCTCTTGTGTGAGGCCTGTGAGGTCACGCTGGCTTGACATCCGTGGCAGAGGAAGCCAGAAGTGCCTGCCAGATCCATGGCGCTTTCAACGATTCCTCATGCTCCTCAAAAGGCAGCTGCCTCGGCGGGGGAGTGACGTGGTTTTGCATATGAGAAGATGCTGGTGGCACAAGGGGCCCAGCGGCCGTTTCCTCATTTCCTTGAGCTGGGGTCTCTGGAGCGCCAGCTCTGGTACAGCAGGCGGGAAGGGGCGCTCGTGACTCAAGCCAAATGCACGTGGCTGCGGTGTGAATTTATTGAGAGGAATCCACGTTACAATGCTGTAAGGATATGACTAAAGTGACAGCAAAACGGGGGGGGGGGCAGTAGGGTGGGGAAGAAACCTCTTGGCAAAATTTGGGGGATTGGACAGCAGAGTGGGTGCCGCCTGGTCCAGTGAGGCCAGGATTCCTTCGATCTGCAGGGAGGAGGGATGCCACTTCTGGTGCAAAAGACCCCAGCGGCTGTGGCCAAACTCTGGAGAAGCTTCAGTATCGTGGACGCGGCATCCGTAGCTGCTCAAATTGCCTCTTGGGCGCGCCTCTGTTTAAGTCACTTAGTGGGACTGCCTATCCATTTAGATTTAGGTGGTGTTGCTCCACACAGCCGGGCTTTATCTGTCCTTGTCTTTTTATCAGGGTCTCCCTAAATAAGTGGTTGAGGACTCACTGTCTTCCACTGTACTGCAGTTGCCTCCCCTTTCCATCAATTAGCGCCCTCCAGTGCCCATGCACGCAACATTTCCAGGGTCAGGGTCACAGTGATACCAGTATGTATGACAGCATATGCACGTGCCCCCTGCCCACTGCTAGAGGGAGGGGACCCCAGGAAGGCAGGGACACGCAGCACATGGAAGCACACTTTGGAGGCAGCAGAGCCTCTTCCTAAGTTCCTGAATCCCTCCTGTACCCCAGTTAGGAGCAGACGTTAAAGTGATACCCTGTGATTATGAAACCATTGCAATTGGGGGGTCTTCTTTGTTACAGCAGCTATCATTACGCTAACAAATAGCTGTATGTTGAATTTCCTTTTGGAGGCCAGGGGGTAGGGTAATGGCACCGAGGTTGATAGAATAGCTGGACAGAGAGTTGTGCCTCCTCATTTCCCCAAAGGGGATTTTCCAGTTCTCTAGTTAATTAGAGTGTGGACATTAATATTCATGACCCTATTTAAATGAGGCCAGCAACTCAAGTGCCTAGCCTGGGCACGTGCAAGTCAGCAGCCGCAGGACCCGACATGCCTAGGCTCTCCATGAGAAATGTGCCATTTCCCGCTCCTGGGAACTGAGGGCGTGGTCCTCCGGGGGATAAAGAGGCCCTTGTCAGCCTTGGATTTGGAAGTACACTTGGTCTCACCATGAATGCACTTTCCAATCTGCTCGCTCCTGTTTTGCTTCTGAATTGGCCCTTTTTGTTGTTGGGATAACCGACTGCTTTTGTTTGTGGTCAGCAAGAGCTATGTGGGTGGTCAGACTTATTCTAAACACGGGCTTGAGGTGACAGGTGCCAGAGAGGGCACAGTCAGGGTTGAGGTGAGGCTAGATTGGTGGTGGTGGGGGTGAGGTCTAGATTCTTCTCTTTTCTCTGTCCACTCAGCACATTTTCAATTACATGAGACTCTAAGGAGATGAGATAACTTCAGATAAAAAAAAAAAGCAATGAAAGTGGGTGTCTTTAAAAAATTTGAGTAGGGGGCCTCCCTGGTGGCGCAGTGGGTTAAGCAACGCACTATGAAGCAAACCGCAGCCACTGCAGCATGAGTTCGATCCCTGCTGCCCGCCAGGGAGGGGACCCACATGGCTTGGCAGACCTCTCCTGCCTCGCCCGCTGCTCCCCTCTGCAGTGTGTTCCAGTCAGTCTGCCCGTTCTGCTCCCTGCTCTGTCTCTGGTGAATCCTCTCACACCCACACCTCTGGCCTGTACCCCAGTTCTTGTATGCATAAATAAAAAAAAAACTAAAAAAAAATTTTTGAGTAGAGAAAAAAGAAGGAAAGTATTACACTGCCATATTACAAAGTGATAGTGACCAAAACATCCAGCAGGGGCTAATAACCAAGACTTCAAGGCAGTTATGTAACTTAATATCAACCCAATCAAAAGAAAACAACCCCATCAAAAGATGGGCAGATCTTTTTTAAACAAATACTTTTCCAGAGATGACAGATAGAGGCCCGTGAGCAAGATGCTGTTGTCACTCATCATCGGAAGATGCAAATCAAAACCACGAGGAGATAGTACCTCACGCCTCACTCCTGTGAGGATGGCACATATTGAAAAGACTGGAAACAGTAAATGTTGTCGAGGATGTGGAGAAAAAGGAACATTCCCACACTGTTGGTTGGTAGGGAGGTAAAGTTGTCTCATTCCTGTGGAAAGCAGTATGGAGGTTTCTCAAAACATTAAAAATAGATCTGCCGCATAATCCAACCATCCCACTGCTAACTATCCAGAGAATATAAAAACTGTAATTTGAAAGATATATGCACTCCTATGTTCATTGCCGCCCTGTTTACAATAGCCAAGCTGTGTTAGCATTCTAGGGCCATATGATGGATCAGTGGGTAAAGAAGATGTGGTATATTTACAGAATGGAGTATTATACAGCTATAAGAAATACAAAGTCTTGCTGTTTGTGGTAACATGGATGGAGCTGGAGGGAATAAATGAAATAAATTAGAAAGGGAATTTTGGATGATTTTATTCATATGTGGAATGTAAAGAAACAGAGCAAAAGAACAGACAAAATGAAATCAAAACAAATTCTTGGATTCTGAGGTTACTAGGAGGGGTAAGCGGGGGCTGGGCGTGGAAGTAGGGAGTGGAGGGTGCCCCATGGACTGTGGTTGGGGTGCCCCATGGACTATGGTGGGGGTGTTGGTACCTTGGTGGCGGGTGTGACCTCGTAACTCTAAAACATACACAGTTGTCAAGCACTGTTACCTTGGCAAAATAATAAATTTAACAAACACTCATGCGATTGAGCAGAATTACCCTGAGTGAAATGTCTGGGAGACTTTAACTCGATATCTGTTCTTTCTCACCAGACTGGGGGCATTTACCTATTTTTAAATTCTTGGGTCTTCTTCTGCAAAGACATAGATTAAAAGCACATATTTTTCTATAACATAAACCTCAAATCACTTCCCTTACTTCTTAGGCTGTGTTTTTCTGGGCACCGAGACAATTGAATACTGATTTGCTTGAAAATAGAGGACGCCTTTCTCGGCTTCCACACTGGAGTTTCTCTTCCCTCAGGTTCTCTACATTTCCGTTACAGTTTCTAAAAATCAGCTGAATTAAAATTGGCATGTGTGGTTTACTGAATTTCGTCTAAAGAAGAAATAATAAGAAAAACTGTTTAATCAAGCAAATGGATATTTTGGATAGTCAGTTTGGGGAGAGATAAAACTAAGCATGTAAACGTCATTAACAGGAACACTCTGTCTCGCCAAGGCAGTGATCATGGGAAGTGCTAGACCGACTTAAGGCGTCTGCGGGGGTCAGAGAGCGAGGTCTGCACGTGTCTTGTGAGCGGCCATCACGCCTGTGAATACCAGGTTCTCATCGTAGGGCTCTTTCGAGAATCACCGTGCCCCTGTTCCGTAATCGAAGCGTGCGTCCCATTGTGTTGGAGGTTGTTAACGGAAACAGTACTTTCCCTGAATAAGTTAGGTCAAATAGATACATAATAAACAAGTCTTTGAAATTTTGGCTCCTGGGAGAGAAAAGTCTTCCTGGGTCTTAGGGCGAGCAGAGAAGTCAGCCTTTCCTCCCTTGGACACCAGTGCCCGGCCATCTCTGCCCAGGCCAGGATGGTCTGAAAGGGAACGCGAGAGGAGACTCCCGCCGCAGGTTCTCTGTGTGCGCTGCTGACCTTTTGGGCTGGTGGCTCTCGGCCGTGCACTTTGGCTACTCAGCAGCCACCAGGCCTCCAGCCAGTGGGCGCCGGGAGCCCCGGTCCTTGCCGTGACAACCAGAATGTCTCTCCACATTGCCCGGTATCTCCTGGGCAGCAGAATTGCTCTAAAGCGGGGCTGTCCAGTACAAATAGAGTGTGACTCACATGCAATTAAAAATGTTCTTGGCGCCACATGCAAAACATTAAAAGAAAGGTGAAATTAATGATATATTTTACTTAACCTAACTTATTCAAAATACAACTTCACTGTATAATCACTATAAAGCCAGTAACATTTTATACGTGTTTTTATGGGATGCAGAATCCCTGAAATCGGGTACTGCACCCTTCAGACACATCTCCGTTCTCACCAGCCACATTGTTAAGTGCTCAAAAGCCAGAAGTGGACGGTGTGACCTACAGCTGCCGACCGAGGCGGCCCTGGCACTTCTAATTAGTTGTGTCCTCAAGCATCATTTTTCTTCTTTTAAAAGACTGATTTAGGTGGTGGTGTCTGTGCCTTCTGGCTGCAAATACTCTGACAGAAGCTCACAGGGCTGTTCCTGACCTTCAGGTGCTAATGCTGCAGGCCCCTGGCGCAGCGTGGGTGCGCCGAGCGCTGCGAGGGGGTTGCCGTTGCTGCGGGTGTGGCCGCCTGCCTGTCTGCCCGTGCTTGAGGGCTGCAGGGCTCTCCAGTTCACGAGGGACCTTTCTCTCTGCATTTCTGGAGTCCTTTCCCTCAGGGACTTTCTCGTCTGGCGGCTGCATCCCGGCTCCCCTTCTCTTCTATCACAGGACCCCTTGTTTGTGCGCGTGGCCTGTTTCTGGGTGCCAGGGCTCACCTGTGTCTCGGGGCAGGTGCCTGGAGGGGTCTCCTCTGGCGCTGGGGCAGAGGGAAGGCATCTTTGCTCAGCCGAGGAGCGCAGTCAGAGCACACACAGGAGGCTGCAGATCGGGAGCAGAAGCCAGCAGGAGCTTCCCCGGGGGCGTTTTTCCAGGGGGCAGCTGGCAGCCGTATCAGACTGTCCGCCCTGTGTGCTTGGGAACGCTCTGGGCTCGAAAGCCAGGGTTTGACTTGGAGAGGCAGGAATGGCAAGAAGGTCACGTGGTCACCCTGTCCCTGTCACAGACGGCTCGCTGCCTTGCCCGGGTTACCAACAGGACAGCGGCCTGCTCTGCGGGCATATTCGGGTGCCCACACCAAGTGCCGCCCCTCATTTCTTTAGGCGTTTACTCAAATGCACCCCACCACCACCCATTTCTTCCCCCACCCCCTGTCTATTTTAAAGTGAAACCTTTTATTTTGGAATCATTTTTGACCTAGTTGCACAGACAGCCCTTCCCCTCTCCTTTCCCCAGCCTCTCTGACCAATCTGACACCGCGGCTGCTCAGGACCAGCGGCCGGTCGTCAGGCTTGGACGTGGCCCCACTCGGAGCGGCTGCATCGGGGCCTGCAGGGTCCTGTGTCCGGTCCTTTAAGAGACCTGCTGTCTGCTCGGAGCAGGGGCCACCGAGAGGCATCGTAGCATAACCAGGACAGATGTTTGATCACCTCCCGGAAACCTTTCTTGCTGTTACAGTTCTGCCTCCCTCCACTTAGCTCCAAGCACGAATCTGCCCTTCTCACCAGTTTCGTCATCTGGAGAATGCTGTGCCAAAGGAGGGGTACAGTTGGCAGCTGTTGGCACTGGCCCCCTCCCTCAGCGCAGGGCCCTCAGATTATCAAGTCGTTGCAAGCAGGAGTAAGCGTTCCCTTTTGTGGCTGAGGGGGTTCCTTTGGGGGTGCACCGACTTTGTCTAACAGGAGTGTTTTCTTTTGTGGCCGAGGGGGCTTCTTTCTGGGGGAGTGTGTGCACAGACTTTGTGGAACCAGTCACCCCTGAAAGGCACTTGGCTTGTTTTCAGTGTTTGGCTTTTTCTAAGAAACAGAAATTTCTATTTCAGAGATTCCAAGTTCACTTCTCAACATTTTCCAGTACCGGTAGGCTGGATTTTTAAAACATTCTTTTCCGGATCTCACCTGGAAGCAGGGACAGAAGCAGAAAGAAAGGAGCAGGGGCAGCAGTGACGCCCCCTGCTTGAGGCACGCACACGACAAAGTGCGCGGGCCGGACACGGCTCTCGTGCAAACAGTTCTCGTTAAGACCAGCGGGTCTTTAAGAGAGTCCTGGGAACAGCAGCCGCCGCCGCAGCATCTCTTGGGAACTGGTGAGAATGTAAATTTTCAGGTGCCAAGACAGACCTACTAAATCAGAAAGTGGACTTGCTGGACAGTCTGTGCCGCAGCCTTCCAGAACAATTGGCTCCGTTAGCAAATGCAGACTTGTTTTCACCAAAAGGCAGGCGGCTCACGTGACCAGAGTCCAGGGAGGCTGTGTTCCCTCCGGGGTGGGTGGGGACCCGATGGGACCAAATATTCTGGCGTATCTTGGAACAGTCTGTGTTTCCCCGTTTGGGCCACGTGGCAAGACGATTGTGACTACAGAGGGGCAAGGCTGGCCCTGTGTCCGCTAAGCCGGAGGCGCATCTGGTCAGTGTGTTCCAGGAAGTGGCTCCATAAAGGGGAGGGCCGTGGCAGGGCAGTGAAAGGGCGCCACCCCCACCCGCTCTCACGCAACCACCTCGGACTACAAGTCCCAGCGTGATGTGAACCAGACGTGGTGAATGGGGGCAGTTGGGAAACAGTGAGGTGGAGAGGTACATGGGGGGACACAGGAGAAGAGAAACATGGAGGAGACAGGTGGGGACATGTAGAGATCTGGAGGAGCTACTTGGCCGAGAGACACTTGGGGAGGTTGTTTCTGGTCTCTGGCAGCGACAAAGGCAGCTGTTACCCGACGTGGCATATTTTTAATGTTGACTCTCCCTCTGCCCAGCTCTCTGGGACCTGGCCAACCCCTTCCTTGAGGCTCCCTACCAGAAGGAACCTTATGCTGTGGAAGCTCCAGGCCTCAGCAGACCCACCTCTGGCTGACGTTTGACTGGGTGTTTGCCCACAAGGAGACGGGTGATTTGGGGAGTTTGTTTTTTTTTAAAGATTTATTTATTTATGCATACAAGAGCTGGGGTACAGGCCAGAGGTGTGGTGGGGGGGTGAGAGGATTCACCACACAGAGCGGGGAGCAGAACAGCCAGATCAACGGAAGTACACTGCTGAGGGGAGCAGCGGGCACAGCAGGAGAGGTCTGCCAGGCCATGTGGGTCCCCTCCCTGGCTGGCAGCAGGGATCGAACTCGTGCTGCGGTGGCTGCGGTTTGCCTCATAGTGTGTTGCTCACCCCACTGCGCCACCAGGATTTGGGGAGTTTTATTGGCAAACTAGGATTTGAAATTCTTTCCTCTCTCTCTCTCCACACCAGTTCTATTCACAGTTGGTCACACCAAGAATCTGCTTCCTCTGCCTTTGTGCACACAGATGGAAGACGCTCTCTCAGAGCGTGCATCCCTTAGCAGGTGGGGTTCCCTCGGTAGCCCTGGGTGGTGTGCTGACAAGAGATGGTACTCATTTGCATGAACGTGCCCCTGAGGCACAGGAGGCTTTTTCTAGATGGGCTCCAGAGCCTCTGGGCCCAGGTCTAGGAGGTTTAACAGTGACACCTGTTCTGGCCCCAGGCTCAGGAGAGACAGGAAGGGCTGCTGTTGTTGGTTCACTTCCGGCTTTGGTTCTTGCCTGTGCCCTGCAGGGTCCAGTGCGCTTTCTGCTCTTCCCTCCTTTCTGGTCTTGCTTCTCGCAGCCAGCAATCAAAACTCACATTTTTCTGGGCAAGTCACCCAGGCGCTGTCCTCTCCCAGGTGTCGCTGATTAAGTAGGCCGGCAAGTCTGTCAAAGCTGTTATAAATTTGAAGGCTTATCCCGAAGACAAGCTGTCACTCTGTGGCCCGCTCCCACTCTTCCGCAGGAAAGCAGCCCTTCCAGCCTCGCAGAAAAGGGCGGGTGTTTCAGGCGTGCTCTAGGACGGGGCCAGCGGTGCCCCTCTGGCGGTTTGACAGTAGCCCCACTTAGCACAGGGTGTCGGCTGGTTGGGTTTCTCCTGTAAACAGGTCTTTTGGCTGTCTTGGCCGCCTTGGACTTGAGAGAGTGTGTAGGGCTCATGGATGGTCCTGCATGC
>JAGFMF010011680.1:6103161-6123241 GCA_019455555.1 Galemys pyrenaicus | reverse complement strand
TGTGGGGCCTGAAAGCCTTAATTATTTTTTTGGCAAGTGTTTTTTTTTTTTTTTTTTTTTTTTTACAAAAATGTCTTTTAAAGACTTAAACAAAAGCTTCCAGAAGGCAGAAACTGGGAGAAATTGCCCATGGCTTTAGAAAAGGTGAAGCCGAAAGGAAAGCAATTACTAGTGAACAATAGTATATTAGCAGTGATTATTCTTCCAGATTGGCGGGGGCTGCACTGGGTTTAGGATGAGATGTGGTAAAAGATGAGCCAGCAGCGCCTACAGATGGGAGGGAGAGGGGACAGGGTCGCCCTTCCCTGCAGGCTGGCGGAGCTGGGCTTGCAGAGAAAGGATGTGGAGAAATCAGCTACACTGCCAGCACCCCAAGGAACCCTGCTTTCTCTTGGAGCTGGCTGGGGAGCGGCCGCAGCGACTGTTCTCTGGGCTGGCACAGGTGTGCGTGAGAACCCCTAGTCCCTCAGTCTGGCCTTACATCACAGGCACAGCTCTTTACTCTCACCTTCCTCATGACATGAAATGGGGACAATATCACCTGCCACGGGTGGGGAAAAAGAAGGGAGATCCCGGAGGTGTAAGCCCTCGGCTTGCTGCTTGGTTTGACAAAGGCTTCGCCGCCTTCCTCTCTTACCCAGTCTGGACGAGATGCTGTGACTAAGGTGTCTTTGTATCAGCACGCTCTAGTGGACACCGACCACGATTAGTCGGCTGCCCTGGAAGCGTGTGTCCTTCAACAAGCCCTCCCTGCCTCCCTGCCTTCCTGCCTTCCTGCCTCCCTGCCTCCCTGCCTCCCTGCCTCCCTGCCTCCCTGCCTCCCTGCTTCCCTGCCTCCCTGCCTCCCTGCCTCCCTGCTTCCCTGCCTCCCTGCTTCCCTGCCTCCCTGCCTCCCTGCCTCCCTGCTTTCCTGCCTCCCTGCCTCCCTGCCTTCTCCCCTCCCTGCCTCCCTCCCTCCCTCCCTCCTTTCCTCCCTCCTTCCCTCCCTTCCTTCCTTCTCAAGCATCCATTCAAAGGGAATTCAAAGACAGAAAGCCTCTGAGTGACCAGCCATTGCTGTGACCCAGGCTGGTAAGGGGCAAGGTGGTGCCATTTTTGTGGCTCTTCAGGCTCGAGGTTGATCCGGCTCGCGGTCGTGTCTAGATGTGGATTTACGCTCACTCGCATGGCGTCTTCTGTGCTGTCTCAGCCAGGTCTGGCTGCTGTCACAAAATGCCCTAGAAGTGTGGCTTGAGCCACAGACACTCGTGGTCTTGCAGTTCTGGGCGGTGGCAGTCAGCCGCTGGTGAGGTTCTTGGGGAGGACTTTTCTAGAAGGGAGCCCCTTCTGGGGTGCAAACGCGCAGAAGTGGGCTGGGCTTCGTTGCCAAGCTTCAGCCGCTGGAAGAAGCCCACCAACACCTCTCAGCTGGATTTGTCGACGGCCCTGCAGGACTCGTGCGCGGGTCTTCTGGGGTCGGGGCTGTGAGTACAGGCTGGAACGACTGTTTTTACTAGAACAACCCAGCAAACTCGGAGCACAGCCATGTTGCCTTGGGGGGCTTCCAGCATCACTGAGCACAAGAGGAAGGGACGTTTTCCTCGAAGGGGGTCAGTGGAGATGGTTCTAGTCAGCGCGAGTGACGGTGATGCCCGTCAGGCTTTGAGGTCCCCCACGGGGATGCCGCTGATATGGTGCTGCAGGAAGAGATGGTACTGGGGAGGGCCCCCTGCCAGGGGCACAGGCAGGACTTCCCTGGAGGCAAGGGCGTGGTGCACCATGGGCTTTGCTAAGGGCGTGTGACTGATCTTCTCGGGTCTTGAAAATAGTTGGTGGGGCTGGGGCCCCTGGCATATTGGGTCAAGTCGGGGAGAATAGGTCACTCTGTCCTGCTTTACTGTCTTGGGCACCTTTCAGGTACAGGGCTCCGTGTGACCTGGGAGAAGCCACAGGCACAAAACAGCCCCTTGGCAGGACCCCACGCACCTGGGTTTGGGAGACTGGAAGGTGTGGCGGGCGGGCGGGCCCCAAGCCCTCAAAGGGATCCCTCTCGCTGTCAGGAGCAGCCTGTGGGCCCACTGGGGGGGGGGGCTGGAGCCTGTGAAAGATGAATTCTCCAGAGTGAGGGGTCCTCGGTGGCCGCTCTTGACCTTCAGGGCTCGGGGTCAAGAGGCGGAAGGGGCCATGCTCTCAGGATGTCCGTCCCGACCCACTGCCTGGGAAGCCCGCGGGCGGTCAGGCCAGTGGCAGCTGTGCCTGTCGCGTCACGGTCTCTTGTGTGGGGCCTTGACCCGACGCGCGTCTGCAGTGGCCTTTCTTTAAGTCGGAGGCTGACGCTGGAGTTTTGCGATGAAAGACCATTAAAGGTCTCCATTAAGGACCATTTCACTCAGGTTTTTTGCCTCTCGCTCTGTGGTTAGACGTGCCGTTCTCCCTTTAATGAGCTCCTTCGCTAAGTGGTTGTCCTCTGCTGCCTTACTGTGACAGCAGACTCGGCGTAGGCTCCTGGTCAGCGCGAGCTTGTCTGTCTTCCGGCTGGAGTCCTGCCCCGCTGGACCAAGCCAGAGCCAGAGTGGGGCAGCCCCGGGCCATGGTCTCCCGCAGGCCGGGCGGGGTGGTAGACGGCGTGGTAGACGGCTGCCAAGTGCTCAAGGAACATTCGTCTTCTCTCCCTTTGAGGCTCTGTGAGGCCTCAAACCTTCAGGCTGGGAATAAGCCCTTTGTTTCTTTGAGTTGTCCTGTTGTCCTGCAGGCAGCTGGAGGAAGCCGGGGCAGGGGTGAGAGGGCTCTGCACCCCGCTGCCTGCCGGGGTGCACCCTTGCGCACCTGCCGCACCCGAAGTGTTGGAGGAGGGCGTGCGTGTGTGGCGTGGGGGGGCACTGTGGTGACCCCACTCCTGCTCTTCCAGCAACATCCCAGCCAGGTGAGGGTGAGGCAGATGGAGTGAGAAGCCAAGGCTGGGCCCGGAGTGCGGCAAGGCAGGACATGTGGGGAGCAAAGCCAGAGCGGGTGCCAGGGAGGAAGAGGAAAGTGGTTCTCAATTAATTGCAGCGACTGAGAAGGAAACCACAACTGATGACAGAAAGTCACTGAGCAACTGAGAGTCAGAGATGCGTGTAATGAGCGACGCAAGCAGTGTGAGTCAGAGACAGGAGAGGGAGGGAGCGGGGTGGGAGGATGCGGTGGGACGTTGGTGGGACGTGGTGGGGCTACTGACGTGCCCATCCTCTCCCAGGTCACACGGAAACAAATGTTTGCACCTTTTAGTTTTGCGTTTCTCTTTCACCTTTGGGAGGAAACAGAGAAACATATACCCATGTCTGTGCGCCTGTCTCTATGCAGTTACCGTGGTTACGTTCCACGATCCGCCCGTGTGATTTATGGCACTTTCGAACACCCTCAATAAGTCCAACAGATGTGAGACTCTTGCTTCTCCTTCAGTGGGAACTCAGGGGACAGATGCACATGCCCTCGGCCGTGCTCTGGGCTGGTCTCAGCGGTCCTGGGCGCAGAGGGCGGGGGGGGCCTGTCAGCTTGGGCCCTGATCGTGGTGGGTGCCCCATGGCTGATGGACAGTCCACACAGAAGCCCGCAGCACCCCGTTTCCCTGCAGTCTGCCCCTCTGCAGCGGCTGTGTTGCCCCCGCAGCTGAGGCAGGGGAGCTCGGCTGGCAGAGCGGCCAAGGAGCAGCGAGGAAGCCTCCTGTGCCTCCCGCTGGCCTTGGATGCGTAGAAGTGCTTCCCCTGCGCTGCGGTGGAGAACCTCAGCGTGGAGCCACCGAGTCCCGGCCCGGGCGGCTCTGACAGTGACAGTCCCGGGAAGCAGCCCCGGGGAGAGGGTGCCGGCCAGGGTCGGCGCGTGCTGGCCAGCATGGGTGGCTTAGACGTCCTGGCACTTGTTGCTTTGAGAAGGCACCAGGAGGAGGGCAGGGGCCGCAGAGCGGGAGGAAAAGAATGAGGAGGAGGACGCGGGGCTCTCCCCGCAGAGGGAAGCTGGGATGAAGGCGTCCTGGTCCTCTCCCCGTTTGTGGGGCGTCTGCCCCGCGCCAGCTGAGGTTTGTGATTCGCTCGCGTGACCTGGAGGACATGAGTCAGAGGGTGCAAGTCCTGTTTTCTTTTTTTTTTTTAAAGATTTTATTTACACACACAAGAGCTGGGGTACAGGCCAGAGTCGCGGGAGGTGAGAGGATTCACCAGAGATAGAGCGGGGAGCAGAACAGGCAGATCCACAGAAATCCAATGCTGAGGGGAGCAGTGGGCGAGGCAGGAGAGGGCTGCTGCGTCCTGGGGGTCCCCTCCCTGGCCAGGGATCGAACTCGTGCTGCAGTGGCTGCGGAAGCCCCGTGGGGCAGTGCTCAACCCCTTGCGCCACCAGGGAGGCCCAAGTTCCATTTTCAAGGGAGGAAACTGGGTCTTGGACGGGATGACCACCCAGGACTTGCCTGACCGCTGAAGGGGGATCAAGGCCAGAGCCAGCCCCCAGTGAGCGCTGCTTATGGGGTCGGGTCCTAGCTGAATCCTACACGTGTCCTTGGAAATCTCCACTAGAAAATGGCTCTGCTGGTTTCATGCTGTTGAATGGAAAGGTTGACTTAGGAGCCCAGGAAAGCTTTTCTTTCTCCTTTCCAGGCTCTGCCTAGGGGGCTGGGCCTTCTGGACAAGGTGGTTGCCCTTGGGGGAGATCTTAGGGTTGAGTGACTTGAGTCTGAGACGCCTTGGCCTCCTCGAGAGCCAGCTCCGATGGACGACGTGGCCACGTCGAGTCGCAGGACTGAGAGTTGCAGGGCTGAGACCCCCTTGGCGTCCTTGCGAGGGGCCCCTTCCCCTGAATAAGATCCACAGCAGCGTGAAAACCAGTTCAGTGGTGCGGACGCCTTGTGTCCCAGGGAAATCGGAGCGGTGCGGAGCAGCTTTCAGAGCTCAGGTCCTCCACGACGCCCTTCAGTTTCAGCAGCCCTCTCAGTGGGCAGAGCCGGCCCCAGGGCCTGGCAGACACAGGCTCGGAGAGGTGGGTCAGCCGGGGCGCCCCGCGGTTAGCCGTGGAGTCGAGGTGTGGACTCCGTCTGTCCCACCCAGAACTCTCCCCGCTGGGCCTGTCCCCCCAGGAAGGGCGGGGAGGAGCCCGTCTCCTCGGACACCTGGCCAGTGTGGGCGCGGCCACCGTGGCTCAGGGCTGGATGTGTGACCGGTGTCACGGCTCGAGGATTTACGAGGAAGTCCCTCACCCCAGACCCCATCCCGTGCCGACCGGCGCTCTTAACTTGGGAACAAAGATCTTCTTCTCTTCATCGAAAGCGACTTGCATTTCTTTAAGACAAACTTGCGTGTTTCATAACCGCTTTACTGAGATATAATTTACAGGCCGTCCGAACCTCGGGGAAAGTGTGCAGTGCGGGGTTTTTAGCGCCTTCTCACAGGTGACGGTCGCTGCTGATATTCGAAACCAGGTCCACGACGTCTGCACGTTTTCACTCTCCTGACAAAATTACCACCTGACATCACATGTCTAGTCGGAGAAAAGGAAGGAACATTGACCCAAACAGAGAAAGGACAGGGGCACGGTCTGTCCTCCTCCCTCATCTAACCTTCCCAGGCTTTGTCGCAGAGGTGCAGGTGACCGTGCGCGTGTCCTGCCCGCGCTCTGGCCTCTGTGAGGTGGCCTCCCCGTGGCCGGCGTGATGTTCGTGCCCGAGATGCGCTCTCGTGCTAACGCGCAGTAATTTACTCACCCGCCTGCTGAACAGGCAGCATTTTTTTTTCGGATCATAAATAACTTTGTGGCAACTGAACATCTTTGCAGATAAAGCTCCTTCCCCTGGGCGGCACATTCTTTGGGGTGACCCTTTCAGGAGTGGGGCGACCAGGGCAAAGGGCAGGCACATTTTATGTCCTTCTCTTCCACGTTCATTCCCGAAGAAGTGATGCCATTCAAAAAAATGGCACAGTGTCTATCTTTACATATGTAGTGCATATTTAAAATGTATTTATGTTTTATGTGATAAAATGTGTTTACCTGCATTTAAAAATATGTAAAACAGCATCCATCAGAGGTCACTAAGGGCAGTCAAGGTTTGGGGCTTATCATGTAAATGGGAGACAGATAAAGATCTGCGTGTTCCAAAGCATCCTGTCTCTCAGTGAGGAGAGGTGGTCTTTGTGTCCTACCTGGTGACTTAAAGGTCCTCACCATTTTGCTAAGGAGCTTATTCTAGGGACCCCCCCCCCCATTTCCTCGACCTCCTGACCTCTCAGTGGTTGCTGCCCCCTGGGGCATCTCTTTGTTCCCAGCTGTTCCTAGAAGCCTCCTCTCTGCTTTCAACCCTTTGGAGGCTGGGAGGAGAGGGAGGCTCTGGAGCAGGGGAAGGGCCCTTGTGAGCTTGTGCTGGAACACCCACTGACCTTCAAGTCCTGAGGGAAGTGGGGTGGCTGGAAAAATGACACTATGTCCACCTTGTTCTGCTGTGGCTCGCCACAGCTGGGGAGACCCATGCCGCCATCTTCAGCTTCACGCCAGCACAGCCTTTGTCGTGAGAGAAAGATGAGTTACTTAGAGGGACTTTTAGGGTTCGGGGCATTTACTTTGATGCCTCCTCTCCCCAGAAATGTTTTAGTTTTCAGGCTTTATGGCATGCCTTGGCGTCACCAGAGGTCATCCGGGTCCCGGCTGGAGCCATGAAATTCCCTACAGTTAAGGTGCTCCCTGGCTCAGGAAAGCCCGAGACCAGGGAGCTGAAATGTAGTGGGAGTCATCACGGGATGGCGAAGTCCAGAGGGGGGTGTCCGGGTGGCGCTCTGCAGAACGTGACCCGGAAGCCCAGGGCGACACCAGGCCCGAAGATCCCCTCTTCTCTGCCCTCACTGCCACAGCGTGTCTTCAGGCAGCCCGGGGTCTCCAGGGAGTTGCCAGGAACTGCGCAGAGGGGGCCTGTGCACCATCTTGTTCGTGCCCAGCAGAAAAAGAGGCGACAGCATTGGCCCTCTCCCAACCCCAGAGCTCAGCCCAGCACTTCAGGGAGGACCCGCGTTTAGCATCCTGCTGTTCCAGAGCCAAGTGCTGAGTACAATGGGTGACCTCAAACTGACTGCTGCGCCCTGGGGTAGACATGCCGGAGTCCATTGTAGCCAGGCCTGGGACTAAGTCCCACCCACCAGAGGCACTTCTACAACCAGGAAGGGTTGTGGGGGGCGCAGCTCGGGGCGCTGCTGCCCCTAAGTCCGTGTGTGAATTCCCCGCCCCGGATTGTCCTGCTTCTGCTTGAGCTGCTAAAGTGCAAACTTTGGGGTGAGCCCCTCTCCCCCTAGAATGTGCCTGTCCCACAGCATGCGCCCCTGGTTCCTGGGAGGCGAGAAGTCAGGGGATATACAGCGGGAAAGCAGATTCTACCTCGGATGTCGTCTAATGAGACAGACTTGATGGGCAGGCAGGGCTGGGGGAAGCGACCGAGGCTGGACTTAGAGGCGCCTTGACAGAGGCTGATGGGGTGGGGGCGGGTGGAGAGGGGAGGGCGCGAGTCCTCAGCCGACCAAGGGACAGCGGGCTGAGGACTCTAAGGCGGGGCTCGCGGGCTGAGGACTCTAAGGCGGGGCTCGGGAATGGACGGATGGGCGGGCGAGCTGGTCCTCTGCTGCTCAGTGTTGTCCGAGTCAGCTCCTGGTCCCCCTCCCACGTCCCCCCTCCCACCCCCAGCAGCTCTGGGCTGGCCCGGCCGCCCCTCTGCGGGTTGTGGGAGGCCACAGGGAGGCCTGTGAGGCTGACGCTGGACCATGCACACCTGAGCCCCGCGCCTCTCACCTGGCTTTCTCAGGTGAGTGAGGTGAGCGCGGCAGCGACAGGACAGACAGTGGGTGTCACCCGGGGTGACGTCCAGTTTCCAAGAAAACGAGATTCTGGAAGGGACACTCACCGTCCGGAGCTTGAGAGCGTCCCAATCCTCTAGACTCTTCTGATGAGACTGGTGGTGACCTTGACAGGTGTGATTTTTTGGGTGCTGTTGAATGAAATACGCCAACGTCGGGGAGATCCGTACAGTTCTGTGAGCTGATATTTCCCGATAACCAGTGGAGGAGGCTACAGAGTCACAAAGGGATGAAGGTGTATCCTAGGGCAAGACAGGCGAGTGGAGCTGACTTAACAGCGCTCTAAGAGCTCGTTGAGAGAAGTTTGGATTCCGCGTGGCTCACGACCTTTTAGAAACTGCCACTTACAGAGCTTGTGCCTTGTCAAGGAAGAATATCTAAAATTATCTGCAAAGACTAGTATTAAAATATCCCCCCTCTCCCAGCCTCGTGTCTTCATACACCTTAGCCAGAATGATACACGACACTAGACAGAATGTAGAAGCAGATATATCTTATTAAGTCAGTTGTTAAAACGATTTGGAAAAATGAAGACATTGCTTCTCTCCTCACAGAAGTTGCTTTTTTGGGGAGAAAATAAAGTTATTCTCATTAAAATGTCATTCATGCTTACGTATCAGTTTATTATTGTTCTTTTAACATGAGTTAGGGAGTCTTTAAAACTTTTCCGTTTTACTTTCTAAAGTGGTCAGTATTGGCAGATGTAATGTGGGTAGACAAAAGCTCAGGGGTTACAAGTTTTCAGAATGTAAACCTTTGTGAAATGCCGACCCGGACTATGCAGAGGTTGCTCTAAGTCAACACGAAGAGGATCCTAATAGGAAAACCGGGCAGAGGTTGTTAATAGGCATTTGAAGAGTTTGATGTGCTCCAACTCATTGTCAGCCAGAAGAGTGCGGATAAAAATATGATTTTGATCTTATGATTTATAATAAGCAATAAATATTTGGTCTTTATCCCCATTTCTGGCACTGAGCCCTTAAGACACTTAGCATTTCCTCAGCGATGCCAGCTCTAGAAGTGTCTTCTATTATGCTAAGAAGGGTGATTTCAGACTGGGGATGGAGGCTGGCTGCCTGGGAAACTCCCAGTCCCATCCCAGGCTCGGGGGAGAGGCTGGCAGTGGAGTTTAATCATCACCCACCCAGGATCGGTCAGCGGTGACTGTGCCAAGAAGCCTTCCCAGGAGGACGGGGCTGAGAGGGCTCTCCGCTTGGTGAGCACATGGAGGTCGGGGAGATTGGAGGGTGTGCCTGGACAGGCAGGGGAGCTCCCGGCCCTTCCCCCAAACCTCGCCCTCGGCATGGCTTTCTCTGGTGGTATTTGAATTGTGGACATTAATTTTCGGAAACCTATTAGATGAGGCTGAGCGCTCAAGTGTCCACCTCAGCTTAGATCAACAAGGCATAGGACCAGCATGCCTTGCGTCTCCTGCTGCTTCCCACGTGGGTGCAGGGGGGTTGCGGTGCAGGGTTAGGGGGTAGAGTGGGGGACACGGTTGGGGCCCGCCAGAGGTACTGCAGGGGTGGCTGGCCTTGCACTGTGGACGTGCAGGTGGGCCTCATCATAAGCTTATTCTCCAGGCTGCCCTCTCTTCTGTTTGGTTTCTGGATAAACCTTGTCGTTGAAATAACTGAGGTCAACATGGGTTTCATCCTTATGTGAAATTCCAGTCATCTAGTA
Organism: Galemys pyrenaicus; assembly: GCA_019455555.1. Taxonomy (NCBI): domain Eukaryota; kingdom Metazoa; phylum Chordata; class Mammalia; order Eulipotyphla; family Talpidae; genus Galemys; species Galemys pyrenaicus. The sequence continues at coordinate 6,113,723 of JAGFMF010011680.1, read as the reverse complement.
AGTGAAATGTTTCCCTGAGTTTCCTGAGCACTGGCGAAGGAACCAACCCCGGAAGGGGCTTGTTGAAACCACTGATCTGTCTATAGCTGGAGACTTGGAAGCTCAGGTGGCAGCCTGGATGGGGCATGGCCTCTGAAGTAGGAGGGGCCAGCCTGTGGGACCAAGTGCTTACCTGTGGGATCTGATGCCATCTCTGGGTAGACGGCCTCAGCATGGAATTTAATTGTACCACACCCAAGGGTGTCTGGGAATTGCTTGATGGCGCGGCAAAACCTCCCCCACTTTGGAGTCGGGTTCAGAGCCCTGCAGTGACAGTGTTTTATGCATGTCGTTGGCAAAATGCAGACAGCCGAGTAATGAGCCTGCTCGTGGGGCTTGGCTGGAGAAGCCCTCGTGTCCTGCTCCTAGGACAAGGGAAGTGCGTGCGTAGCCTGTGACCATCCTGCCCTGGTTACAGGAAGCAAAGACACCGCCGTGAGTTGGTGTGTGCACAGGGGCCTGTCCCTGTGAGTGGGGTGGGAGCATGTGAGCGCACTCTGCAGATGCCATGTGCCGGGCAGACGGCAAAGAAACTGCTCCGAGCAACAGGAAGCAGACGTAACCCGCGGCACAGTGTCACTTATCAAACTGGAGCTAGTCGCATGAAACAATCCACGCTTCGCAGTCAGGCGGGCAGCTGCGAGAGCAGCCGCAGTGTGAGCTTCCAAAGGCTGCTGGGAAATCTCATACCGGGAGGCTCGAATAACACAAGTTGCTTCTCTCGGTTCTGGAGTCTGAAAAGCCAGGTGGTGGCTGCTTCCTTGGGACGCAGTGAGGGAGTGCATTCCCTGCCTCTCTCCTGGCTTCTTGGTGCTGGAGAACCTGGGTCTCCTTGGCGGGCAGACACGTGGCTCCAGCTTCTGCCTCTGTCCTCCTCTGCTGTGTGTGTCGCTGTGTCCAGATTTCCTGTCTTCTAGGGACAGACTTGTCCTGGATTTAGGGCCTAACCAGCCCAGTATGGCTTCATCTGCGAAGGCCTATTCCCAAGGGGGGCGGCCTGTGCTGGTTCTGGGGGCTGTGCCTTTGCAGGCATTATTTGGGCTCAGCTCGTGCGCCGAGTGTGAGCAAAGTTGGCTGCATATGGGGAGGCCTGGGGGGAAAAGGGACACAAACGAGGGGTGCAAATCTCCAGGTATAAATAAGTCAGGGGGTATTATGTACATCACGGGGCCACAGGATTACCCTGTGAGATGGAAGAATCCTAACAATGCATGGGAAATGGCCTCACTTGGTGGTCATCTCACAGGGTATACTAATGTCCACCGTCACGTCGGACACTGGAGAATAGTCTAACGCGTGGCGATTTTCCTTCAAGTACGTGAAAAAAAAAAAAAAAAACCGGCATGCCAGTGGGGAGTGGGTGTGGGCCTCGGAGGCACCGCAGCACACCCCACGCTGTAGCTCCCGCTCGGCCTTGGCGGGGTGCAGAGGACAGCCGCAGCGCCCGCAGGCCTGAACGCAAGGCGGCCGTGACCTGCGGGGACTTCTCAGCCGCAATCTGGCTCTCAGGTGGGGTTGGAGCTACAATTTTCATTTTCTGGAAGTTCTGAAAGTCCCCAAGCAGCAGAGATTTAGTGGAGTGCGAGTCGTCGTCTTCATCTGGCGGTGCCTCCTGTCACTTGTCCCAAGTAACCCCCCATCCTCCTCCACTGAAAATCTTTCTGTTCGGCCTCAGAGAACTTTGATAGTTTCTCAAGATGTCAGAGAGCTGGCAGAGTTCCTGTAACTGCACAAGTACAGGGAGAGAAGGCGGTAGAAGAAATGGCAAAAGATGCAAATAAGGGCAAGCAGGAAGACACGGATGACCGAAAACCAAACCAAACAAAACCTCATCTTGTAGAAAGGACTAAAAGAGGGCCCTCCCTGGTGGCGCAGTGGGTTAAGCAACACACTATGAAGCAAACCGCAGCCACTGCAGCACGAGTTCGATCCCTGCTGCCGGCCGGGGAGGGGACCCACATGGCGCCGCAGACCTCTCCTGCCTCACCCGCTGCTGCCCAGTGTACTTCAGTCCATCTGCCTGTTCTGCTCTCCACTGTCTGGTGAATCTTCTCACCTCCCACGACTCTGGCCTGTACCCCAGCTCTTGTACGCATAAATAAATCTTTTTAAAAAAAAAAGGACTAAAAGAATGAAGTGAGTTCAGATATACCCCCTTCCCTGTGTGTCTGTGTCCACATACCAGCTGACACTGAGATTGTCAAAAGGGATTAAAGGTAAATTAAACCCAGCCACATACTGTTTTACCTGAAACACGAGCACAGAGGAAGTTTGAAAATATATGGATAGGAAGATATTTATTGGTAAAAAGTCCTTGAATGCTCATTCATGGAGCGCTAGTAGATTGCTCTAAAATGTGGTTTAGGGCAAAGCGGTTTCACCGGGGTGAGCCTAGAATGCAAGACCGCTTCCAATTAGCCGCTGCGTGATGCTGTTCTTTGTGCTGTACGGATCACAGGACCGTGATCGCGGCAGCAGGTGCAGGTGAGCCTAGGAGCCTGGCTTCTGCCTGCTGGGGCCTTCCCCAGCTCTGGCTCAGCGAGCTGCATTTCCTCTGGTGGAAACGGGGGTCCTCCCCGGCTCGGGGTCGGGGCTCCGGGGCTCGCAAGGTTTCCCTATCAGGACCGATGACAGGACTGGGGAGTCCCCTGTCTTTTCTTTAGTGGCTAAAGGTCCTATTAACATTGTTTTTTAAACAACCTTGATCTATGTGTAACCAGGGCCCCTGGAATGTTAGAAAGAAAAAAAAAAAAAAAAGACTACAAAAAAGTCATGAGCTGAAAGTTAAGCTGCAATTCCTCCTGTATTTCCTGGTCAGCAGAAGGAATATTGGCATACCTGGGTAACGGGGCAATTTGCAACTAAAATTGGAACCTTGCAAATCAATTAGCAGGAACTAGAGCATGCATTTTCTCCCCAGCCAAAATAAAAACAAAATCATTCCTGCAGATGACGGCTGGCGGCCTGCCTCACACCAGGATCTCACCGACTGGTTCTGTGGCGAGGTGAAAAAGGAAAAAAGAGCTGGTCAGAAAAGTTGGAAATCTGAGACCTGCTACCCTGATTTCAAGACCCCTCTGCCTCGGGGGTTTAGCAGGTAAGCAAGCAAAAGTTCACTCCAACTCAGTCCTCTAGTGAGAGAGGCGAATCAGAACCCCAGGGTCCTCTGGGTGGGGTCTCTATGGCAACAGGGGCTGCTCTTCCCAGCCCCCGTGGGGTTATTTCATAGTACAGGGGTAGGCAAGAGCAGGTATCCTGGGCAGGGGCTTTCTCATTGCCGGCTGCAAAGAGAAATTTCTCATTGCCATGGAATTTCCTGCCATGCTTTTAAAACCACGATTGTGCAGTCATTCTCCCTGCAAATCTTATTTTTTGTCTTGGAAGAAACGTTTATTTTAGGGGGAAAAAAAAGGATAAAGAGTAAAGACTCCCAGGTAGATGGTACCTGGGAGGGGCAAAGAGAGACACCACCACCCCCAACTCCCCCCCCCCCCCGCAAATTCTGATTCCGTCGTTCTGGGTTGGAGCTTAGCACTGGGGTGGTCAAAAACATCCTGGCGACTGACGTCAGGCCAGGTGGGAGCTCTGGCTTCTCACAGAGGGTTCCAGAGGTAAATGAGGAAAAGTACCTGCAAGCTAGGTGCTCGAAAATAGTGGTTTTCCTCTCCTTGCCTCCTCTGGGGTCCCCAGCTCTCCCTCTGTCCCTATACGTTCAGCCACCTGCATCTCATCATTGCACCTCCCCGCCCACCGTCTCCACCGTTTCTAGTCACTAAAGATCTGCAACCATTGCAGATCCCGTCTGAGTGCCTGCTCTCTGTGTGCGCACAGTGCCGGGTGGTCCGCCCCCAGGAGGGCCGTGTGGGGTCTCCGGTACCTGGCTGGCTGTGGGGAGCGACCCTCGGCCCCCTTCTTGGAGCGTCCGCTGCCGTTGTCACGTGGTGGTTCTGTGGGTCTGAGGCTGTCGTAGGCTGAGGAGGACCTGGTCAGCGGGCGTCCTGTGACCTCTGGGGGCTCCGCTGGGAGTGGAGGTGGGCAACCCCGGCCTGACCTCAATGTCCGAAGTGCTGTCCAAACACTGCAGAGGAGAGGCGGGCAGCCGGGCCCTGTTTGGCGGAGGCAGGGGCAGAGGCTGGGCGGGCCGGGGGCAGGCAGCTGCTCTTGGGTCCTGCGGCCTCCTGCGTGTTTGGGCATAGGGCGAGGTGACCTGTGCTGGAGCTTTTGTTTTTAGCTGACAGCTTGGACCCCTTCCTCTCTGAGAGGGCCCCAAGAGAAACCCGCCCGAGCGAAGGTTCCAGTCGGTCTTGTTCATCGAGGCTGACCTTAGGAAGCAGAGGCGTGCAGAAGTTGCCCCTTCGGAATTGCTTAAAGTGCTGCAGCAAATTGTACGTGGGTTATCTTTAGCAGGAGCCGGTTCCCAGCTGGGTAGCTGCGGGGACCCAGAAACACCGTGGTGAGCCTCTCCAGGCACGAGGAACTCCCCCACGCCAGACGACCATGGCCGGGCCCTCTGATGCCCTTTTCAGGTTCCACATGAGGGACCTTCTTGGAACTGTTCATTTCTCTCTTTCGTGCTAACCATTCTCACTTGGTGATTTGTTTGCCTGTGTAGTTAAGCGGCTTTGACCCTTCCCCTTATTTTCCTTTGACAGGGCGGAGGATTTGAGAAACCAAGTAGCCTTGCAGATCTGCTTGAAATGAGCTTTTTACTTAAGATGAGTTTTAACTGACCACAGAAATGAAAATTTCTTACCAAAGACAGAGATGGGAAAGACATACATCAATGATTTTATTTCCTTATTACTGTTTGTATTGGAATTAAACTCTTCCAAGTGAAGACTCTGGGTAGACGAGAAAAATTATGGGCCACTTCTGAGATTAATGCCCCTCTTAGGGGGCATCGGGATATAACAGGAGCTATTCATCAATACTCTGCCAATATAAGTGTGCTGCCCTCTGGGGTGAGATTGGCTGGGCCGGGAGAGCAATTTGATCTTGGAATGGCTTTAATCAATGTGCCTCTATTAAGCAAATATATCCAATTTTTCAGCAGGTTTGTTTGCTGTGTAAATTTCGCTTCCCTGCCAATATGCTGAGCAGGCACCAATAATTCCCACAGGTGGGGCAGGGCTGCCGGGGCCCCTGTGCCGAAGCGCCCTGTGGCAGCCGAGATAGGGTTTCACGAGCCATTCCAGCCAGCTGCCAAGCACCTGAGGCAACGTTTGCAACGACTCAGGGTGACCACCCTCCCACACCAAGTGCCCCCCACGTTGCGAGGATGGTTCTGTTGTCTGAGGTTTACTTTGGATGCATTTTTAATCACAGCGGCTGGCACGAACAGGAAGGCGGGTCCAGGAATGAAATATCTGGGAGCCACAGATGTTCCTGTTTGGGAGAGGCTTTCTGGAATGACCCCTCCTGTGGACTCTGCGGGTGGTGGGGAGGGGGTGGAGCGGGGCGAAGGAGGGGGGGAGATTCCTAAGTTGGCAATTCAGGAGGCAGGATTTTGTGCCCTTCCTTCAGGTTCAAGAAACTGCAGACATTGCTAAAGGGGAAGCCTTTGCCTTTCCAACCACACTACTGTCAGCGCTCGGTGGGCAGAGAAGAATGCCCGTTCTATGTGCTCTGCACAGGTGCTGGAAGGAGGCAAGTGAAAAGCTGCAGTTCCGAGAGGGAATGAGATGCCGCAAGGCTTGCATCCATGCAGCACCCCACCCCCGCCCCCACACGCCCCAGGTGGCACACAGACCCCTCTGGCCCACGAGGCAGTCCATCTCCACTGGACACGAGGACCCAGTGTCATGCTTGCCCTTTGTGGTGCTGGGCGTGCGCTGCCTTGGCCCCTGCCTTTACTGGTCGTGCGGAAGATCAGGACCCCGAGCTGGGGCCCAAGCTCCCACTCTGTGTCATGCACCTGGGCACTGGCCTCACCTGAGGTCCGGAGTACCCTCCTTGGGCTCATGCTCCGCCTCCCCCTCCCCCCGGCACACCCCCAGCAGGTCAACCCTGCTGCTGGCCTGTGGCCTTCTGTTGGCTGACACCCACGTAAAGGATGCGCCCGCTGCAGTGGATGGGTGACTGGGCACCATCACCACGGAAGGTGAGTCTGGCCAACTTTAATAGAAAGTGCTTCTGCCTGGAGAGCACAGCAGCGATGCTGTAGCTTGGGCCTTTGACAGTGGCAGGGGGCGAGTGCTTCTGGCCATGGCAATGGTGGCGCAGCCTCCCAGGTGCCCTCTGTGTCAAGTATATAGTGGCAAATTCACTCACTGAGTTTTCTCCGCACACCTGGGGTAAGCGTGTCAGGCGTACTTGGGCGATGGGCAGTCAGGTCGCAGGGGAGATGCAGGTTTCCAAAGCAAGACCCGCAGGGGTGAGGCCGGGCTGGCCTGACCCCAAGCGTGTACCGTCCTGGGCTTCAGCACTAAAGCCCTTATTTGTGTAGAATAAAAAATAATTCTAGTTTCTAGAGAAATCGATGTAGTTTGTCTGGAGTTGATGGGGAAGCTTCTAAGGACGCTTACCTCCAGGAACTTTCCTGGGCACTGTGGGCCGCTGGCCTGGAGCTGAAAGAGGACTGTGTTTCCTGTCAGCACGGGGCATATGGGCTCCTTGCATACATGGTCGGCAACTGTGGAAGACAGCTCTTTCGGACAACGAATGGACGACTTGGTGGTTGCCGTCCAAAACACAGAGGAGAATTTCTGGAGCACGTTGATGAGGTTCGGAGTGGTTAGCTGTTGTCCTAATAGTTGTTGGCTGTTGTCCTCATCACCCTGTTTGTCCTCCATGGACACTCAAAAGCTTGAACTAACCGCATACTGTATCCAAAATATCTCTTCTTCTCTTAATTTGGATGAAAGTAGTAGGGTTAAAAGTCTTTGTCTTCCACAGAACTAATCTCAAATGCCAACACTGCAAAAGGTAGCCCCTTCCCCTGTCGAGATGAGGAAAGGGGGACAATATTACCGAGCACCTAAAACAATGACTTCGCAGAGACGGTCATGCCAAAGATTCAGTGACCGTGTATGCATCTGGTGGTTACTAAAGATGCATAAAGAACTCTGGACAACCTGGGCTGGCTGCGCATTAAGTTTAAAGACAGAATTACCTCTCTGGAAGTTGGTTGTTATGAAGAAGGAACAGATGAGGTCAGGAAAGCCTGCGAGGACATGAAAACCTTGACTACTGAATTAAGATTGGTAAAGAGGTAATAAAAATAGCAGATCGGAGACTCTACAAATAGAATCAGTAAAAGGACTGCCCTGAGGAATCCTGCAGCAACCAGTCTATAAAAGGATGAGAAAGTGGATAAGCCTCATGAAGCACTTCTTTAAAAAATGTAACACAACAGAGCAGTGACTATCAGATAAACAAGAGACACATTTGAGTCTTTCTTGCATACCAAGGAAATAACCTAGACTCATACTAACAAAAATTTTTAAAGAATAAAATGTACTTAGGGTCTGACTGGCAGGTTAAATCACTTCTTAGTCCTTTGGCTAAGATGAAATGTGAAAGCATGGTCAAATACTAATAAAAATATAAAGTAATGATTTAGAAATATGAGGAAAGGCAAAAAAAATAAGTTAACTGAAGGCATCGTTCATTCTTGACTGATAAATAAGAAAAAAATATAAAATATTTAAGGTTAATTTAACACATTTTGTGTCCAACAGTATTTTGTGATATCAAAGTATTTTTGTGAACTACCATCAAGATTTCTAGAAAAGTTATGATCCTGGGCAGTCAAAGAAATTTGAATTTGTTACAAATGAACATTGTAGTGATTTTATAGAAAAACTTAAAAATTTTAAAGTCTCGAAAGTGATGTCATTGAAATGGTAGAGTAGGGGACTCTGAGGAGCCTCTTTCCACTGTAACTAGACTAAGTGTCAAAAATGATCAGAATCAACTTTTTCCTAACATTGGAATCTAATAAAAAACTTGCAGTAATCAGGGGAGTGCTTAATGAGGAAAGAAATAACTCCATTTAGTGAAAGGGTTACGGTGTTTTACTGTGGGGTAAGTCTCCCAAAAGGACTTTTCTCAATTTTCCCAAAGTTGGTCTCTTCCAGTAAGTGCCACCTTGGTATGGAGAACTAGGGGCCATAGGAGACCCTGTAAACCTCGGGAAGTCTTACCACCGTCACTGGAGTGTAGATTGTTTGGAGTTGAGACGAGTGAGGGCCCTGGAAGCCAAGGAGAAACTTTTTTCCTTGCCTGAGTCCTTTACCCTTCCCTAATAAAAGAAGATATGGTCACCCCCTAGCTTTATCCCTTTCTTTTTTGAGGAGGCAATCACCGTTTCCCTTTCCTGACCTCGAAGATGTAGTTTGGGGACATGTTCCTGGGGTAGGTTTATCGGTGAACTTGTCCCTGCTATGTGAAAATCTCATCATTACTCTTATAGTAAAGATGAGGTCATCCCCTTCTCATCTGTCTCGTGAAATTTCCCCTGCTCTCTCCTTGATGCCATAGGTCCATTAATGTAACATAAATATTCCTGGTCTCTTTTGATATCCTTTAGAACTTATAACTGTGTAAATTTTCCTTATGTGTATTATTAAATTTTGGTCTTTTCTCCTATTAGTCTGATGTTAATTTGTTTATTTGCCCAGTCTTACAACTCAGATGAAGTGGGGAAATTTCCCCATATGCCCCAACATTTCTTGCCTACAATCCCCGCACTCTCCAGCTCAGCAGTATCCACGGAGCCTACACCAGTCTACATTTCTGGTGTGCGTTGCTGGTGCCAGATGTGGTAATGTGGATGTACTTCTCAAAGAACTGTGGCCATTGCTTTGATCTGTCAGACGTGTCTCAAGGGATAAGCTCAAGTTTTGCCTTTTTCACATCTCCTTGGAACTGTTAGGACTGGGGTGACTTCCTGGGTGGTGGTTTACAAAAACATTTAATGGTCTATACCACTACCTGAATCTGCCAGAGCTAGGGAAATAGGCAGGCAAGCAGCAGGTACAGTGAAAAGTCTAGGAAGGAAGAGTCTGTAGGAATAGGCGAATAAGGGCTTTGAAAAGCTCCTGGGTATACTGGGGAGACCAGGATGTGCATGCTCAGGCCTAGATATAAGCTCAGAACAGACTGATGATAAGACTCCGAAGCTGCCATGTCTGTCTGATCTCTGGGCTCTGTGTAAGAAGTAAAGATCAAGGCCTCAGAGGGATACACAGTGTGGCTGAGGGTTGAAGCAGTACCACAATTCTGAGGCAATCTGCAAAGAATGGGAGGACAGTTTCTCTCTGGCTTCAAGTGTTTTCAGCAAGTCTCTGTCAACTCATTAGCCAATCAGAAATCTAACAGAACAGCAGTGATAACACCCAGCAGAGAATACATTTTCTACAAAGTCAGTTTTGTAAAATTAAGAAACAACTACGATCGCTAAGCGAGAACACTAAAGCCAAGGGAGCAAGCAGGATCTGATCTCCAGGGTTAGCGCAGATTTCAGCTAAAATTACAAGATATTTAATGGAACAAAAATTGATAGGAAAGAAAAAATTATCCCTGAGGAAGCCCAGATATTGGACTTATTAGATAAGGACTTTAAAGTCAAATCAGCTGTCTTATTAAATATGCTCAAAGAGTTAATGAAAACCAGAAGAATAACATCTTACCTAACAGACTTTTAATAAAGAAACAGAAATTGTAAAAGGGAGCCACATAGACATTCTGTAGCTTTAATGTCCAAGAACCGAAATGAAAACTCACTACAAGGTTTCAGTCACAGATTTGAGGCAGCAGAGAACGCAGCAAAATACTATTCGGCCTGAGGAACAAAAGAAGAAGGAATTTAAAAAATATATATGAACAAAGTTTAAGAAAATCTGCAGAACCCCATCAGACATAGTGACATGTGCTACGTGAATCCCAGAGGGAGAAGAGAAAAAAAATAATCAGAATGTCTGAAGAAATAATGGCCTCAAGCTTCTCAGGTCTGATGAAGGAGATGTAGCTACACATTCAATAAGCTCAATGAGTTCAAGTAGCGTAAACTCAAAGAGGTACATGAGCACACAATATAAAAATTTATAATTTGTAACAACGGCAACATAATGCTGTGAGGGGCATAGAACTGTGAAGGGGTAGAGCTTTTATCTATAACTGAATCTGATTTGGTGTCAATTAAAAACAGATTGTTATAATTTTAGGATGTTAATTGGAATCCCCAGGGCAACTGATAAGAGAATAATGAAGACACATACAGAAAAATAAAGGAAGACTTACATAAAAATTAAACCTAAATGAAAGCATGGAAGAACTGATGGGTGAAAATGACACAGAAAATTGTAAAATGACAAAGTAAATCTTTCCTCATCGACAATTATTTTAAATGTAAATGGATTAAACCCTGCAGTTAAAATGCAGAGGGTTAGCAAAAGTAAACAAAAAAACTTAAGACCAAAAAGCCGGGATAAACCAAAGGGACCATGGGGGGGGGGGGAGGGAAGGGGGAAGGGCAAAGACGGGGAAGAGGCCAGAGGGTGTACAAGGGACTGAGGTGATGG
>JAGFMF010011680.1:6070952-6103115 GCA_019455555.1 Galemys pyrenaicus | reverse complement strand
GGGGACTACAAATGATGTCAAATATAACTAAAAAAAAAAAAAAAAAAAAAAGAAACAATAATTATCGAACATTAGTTACCCAGACAGGACAAAGAAAGGTGGAAGTAAGAATGTCTTTATTATTTAGGGCTTGTGGGGCATGGGAGTCTGCTGACCAGATAATTTTTATCTACTTGATGATCAAGAGTTGTATTTGAAGCCACGCCCTTGGATCTTGAGTCATTGTTCTAATATTATCAATAAAGTATTCCACTGATCAGGAAAAAAAATGCAGAGGGTTAGGATTCAGAATATTTAACTGTATGCTGTCTATCGGAGATTGACTTTAAACCTAAAGACACAATAGGTTAAAAGTAAAAGGATAAGAATGATATTCCAGGCAAATGGTAACCAAAAAAGTTGGGATGGTCATGCTAAATCAGACAAAATAGTCTAAGCAAAAAATTGCTATAATAAGACTTTTAAAAAAGACATTATATATTGATAAAAGAAGCTGTAACTATTATAAACCTACGTGTACCCCCAAAGGTACCCCTACAATATAGGAAACAAAGTGACAGAATTCAAGAGATAATTCTACAGTAATAGATGGAAACAAATATCTTACTTTCAGTAATGGATAGAACATCTAGGCAGGAGATTATAAAGAAAATAGAAGAATTATACCTACTGGACACATAGAGCACCCAAAATACGCATTCTTCTCAAGTGCACATGGAATATTCTCCAGAATAGACCATATATTAAGCTGCAAAACAAGCTTCAATCCATGAAAAAACTTCGAAATCATACAAAATATCACAATGAAATTAAACTAAACAAAGTAAACATTCTTACTAAACCATGGGTCAAAAAGAAATCACTAAGAAAATTAGAAAATACTCTGAGACAAATGAAAATACAATATAAGAAACTTTAAATTAAAGAAAAAGTTCCCTAGGATTTTATATGTAGCCAGGACTGAAAATGATTGAACTAGACAATCAACTGAAGTCTTACCAGGAGTAGGAGAGAGAACACACATATACTAAATTAGGAATGAGAGAGAACATGCTGGTCATATAGAATGAGGAGTCTAAAAGGATTACAAAAGTCATGTTTAATTATAGTATTTTTGAAATATTAATTTGAGAAAAATATGGCCCAAATGATCTCCAGGAACTCAATTATTAAGAGGCAAATATCCAAGTCAGAAAATGGAAAAAGGTATTTAAAAACTAATCTATGTAGTTTTAGATTTATGTAGGATAGATTTATGACTAAGTCCTTGTAAATTTCAAAAATTACATCAGTCTTCTGTTAAATATTCATAGCTTTAAAAAATCATAAATAGGGAAAAGAACACAATAGGAAAATATTGTTTATAAACAGATACAAAAATCATAAACTAGCAATATTTCAACAATTTGAAATGAGAACAAATGGATTTAAATTAGGAAATGTTTAATGATTTCCTGGTTCATATCAATAGGACAAATGAACAATCTTTGATAAAGTTGAACACCTAAAACATTGTAGAAAACTGGGAGTGGATATTGCATGCTAAAACTTACCTATGAACTCTCCTGCATCTAAGCTTCATAGTGCAACATTAGTGGTATTCTTATTGACTTCAGTGGCTTAGGGAAGTATTTTATAAACAGTGCCTATGAAGTAGTCACCCCAGAGCCCTCTGTTTCACCAGGGCAGTGTTGGGGACTGGGAGAAGAATAACCTTCTCAAGGAAGTTTCAAGACAGGAGGAATGGGAAGGCTTCAAACACGTTACTCCACCTGTGTTACGACCAAAGCTGAGTCCCTGATACTGTACACAAGTGTATGTCCTCAAATTTCCCATTTGTACTTGACTTCAGCCCCACCTGAAAGTTGGCAGGGCACAGGACGGGAGTACAAAGGAAGGTCCACATAGACTTATGAACCTGCCCTTGAATGCTGTGTCCTACTCGAATACATGTTCATGATGCCCTGGAAGGCCAGGTTCAAGTTTGGAGTTCTCAGACTCCTCGAGTTTGCATGTCAGATCATGGTGGGACATGGAGAGACGGCCACTGGCCTCACCGCCCCTTTTCTTTTCACCCCATCTTCACCCTTCATAGCAAGGAACCAGCGTTCCCCATGTGGATGTCCCAGCTCCCCAACCCAAGCATTATTCATACCCACCTCTCTTGCCCTGTGAGCCTACATTGGGCCCGGCACGTGCTCACTGACGCCAATGGTATCGGCCATCCTGAGGGCCAACAGGACCGGGCAAGAGGCTCGTGCAGCCATGGAAGTAGACGTAGCTCAGTGGACAAGGAGCTCAGGTTCCCAGGTAGCCAGAGGTGGAGTAGGGGACTCGGATACTTGACTGCAAGATGCCTTGAGCCCGTACATGCCTTGCTCTGTCGGAAGGTCTGGAGCACAGAGCACAGAACTTTGAAGAGGATTTGTGTTCTGAACCCTCCATTTATGACTCTCACGGGGCTTCTAAGGGCTGCTGACGGGCGCTTCTGGGGTAGCCTTCTTCCTAACCCCTCAAATTTGTAGGGTCATCCGAAAGGACTAGTGGAGAATAAAGGAACTCATACTCTCCATGAATTCTATGCACTAGCCAACCATTAAAACAAAATACGTAAAATGTCGCTACGGAGCTGCATGGGGATGGTTAAAATTCCTCCTGCAGCGGTTAACGATGAAGCCAGCATGCCCAGGGGAACGTCTCTCTCCTGGCCTGGCTCTTTTCCCTTGCTCGGGGCCCTTTTAAGTAGGGGTAGAATTACATGCAGCAAAACACAGTTTTTGTGGGTTTTGTGATGTGGTTCGACACCCACTTTGCCGCTGTGTGTGTCGGTTCCGTTGTGTACACCGGGGTGGCTAATCCATTCTCTGCTGGTGGACATTTAGGTCGTTTCCAGTGTTCAGCTGGTGTGAACGGAGCGGCACGCGCCTCTGCACAAGTCTTTGTGTGAATGTATGTTTTCATTTCTCTTGGGTACGTCGCCAGTGACATGGTAGGTGGACGCCGAAGTCTTTGACGAACTGCCAGGCTGCTTCGTAAAACGGTTCTCTCTTTTTCCATTCCACCAGCAGTTCTGGCTGCCCACTCCCGCCCCAACGTGGTGTCCTCCCGGGTAGTGGCAGCCTGGGTGGTGGGCGTGCCAGCGTCTCTTCATGATGGTTCTGGTTTGCATTTCCCTAACAGCTGAAGACGCGCCGGGCCTTCTAGTGGGTTTGTTTCAGCTCCATATAGCTGACAAAGGATTTGCCTTTAGAACGAAAAAGGAACTCTCGGGAATCAAAAAGGCAAACGACCCAGTGAAAACGGGCAGGAGACGTGAGCAGACCCTTCCCAGAAGATCACGTGGACAGCTTATCGTGTTTCTTTCTCACTCCTGCGGGGCCCTCCTCCTCCACCCTGGACGCTGTCTGAAACAGCATGCTTTCCATGTGCCAAGCCTGTGTCTGCACGCTTGACCGTGTCCACTCACTCGTCCACGTTCGCCTACCTCATTTTCAAAAGGCCCCCGTAAGGCATTATTATCCCCATTTTACAGAGGAGGAAACCGGGCTCCCTGCTGAGCAGCACAGCAGGTGGGCAGAGGGGCTGGGTCCAGCCCGGCAGCTCGAAGCTCTTAGCCAGCACTCGTGCTTCCTGCCGCGCTCGGGGGTCAGTGTTTCTGCTGCAAACCCACAAAGCAGAAAACGGGTTTCAGCATTTGTGAGTGCGGGGGCGTGGTGCTCAGGGGCCGGAGCAAGGCCGTGTTCTGACTTCCCTGGACGCTCTGAGCACGACGCACATTTTCGTCGCCGGTGGCAGTGGTGGCACCGTGGGTGTTGGGATTTTGATGAGGTGCGATTCAAGCCACTTGTGCCCGTGGTGCCTTCTGCGTGAGAAGGGCTTTGTGGTCTGCTTTTAGGGGAAAACGGAAAAGGAGAAGCAGAGGCGCCCCTCCTGCCGGCCGGCTGCCTGGGGAAGATCAGTCTGTTGCTCAGTCTCTAGTTCAGAACGTTTTCCTCCCGGCACTTTGCAGTTACCTCAAGAAATCCCTCTTCTCTCCCTCCCCTCCCCGCTCCGAGGTGGCAACTGGTCCCTGTGAGGCTAAGTTCTGACTGGCCTGGGCTCTGGCCCGCCTGCCCCACGCGAGCCTCGCACGAACACCATTTCGCTCGAACCACCTGGCACTTGCAGAGGTGACCAGAAAACTATCTGTGAGACTTTTCTCCCTCTTCTTACTTTGCTGAATTTGCTTCTTTTTCATGCTGCAGTGAGTCATTTGCCCCGAGGAAAGACTCTTCGAGAGGTCTCGAAGCTTTGCGCATGGGGAGCCACAGACGAGCAGTCACACACGGGCAGGGACCCAGCCGTCCCACAACCTGAGACTTGAAGTCCCTGCAGCGGCCGCAGAGGGCAGGCGGCTCCTGCCCTCCGGGGTGAGCCTGTCCACCGCCAGCTGCCATCAGATTTCAAAGCCCCTTTGCCTGGGAGGGAGGCGGATCTCTGGCCCTCCAGCTCCCTGCCAGCAGAGGAACCAGCCTTTGAAGGGTGGGTTATTTAGATTAGTTAGAACAATAAGGAAAGGGGTGGGCAGCCTAGCTCAGGCCTGGACCTCCGCTCAGGGCCCCAGGGCGGGAGGCCTTGGTTTTCCCTTGGGCGTAGAGCTCTGAGGTCCCAGGCCAGGGCAGGCAGCAAGGGGGGAGGCCCGCGGGGGGCTTCGGGCCATCTGACCCTCTCTGGACAGGGGAGAAGCCTCCAGGACTGCCCTTTTCAGAGCCACGTGTGAAGCTGACATGGGAACATTAAAACAGCAGTGGCCCTCCTGAGGGGGCCTCACATTCTTTAGCGGTGGAGGGGCAAAGCGGAGAAGTTCCTTAGACTCCCTCTTCTGACACAGTCTTTGGCCTATTTCTGACTTTCCTTCGCGCATTTTGCATTTTGCAGGGGAGGCCTGGCGTCTGGGCTATAAAAACAAAAAAATGCTGTGGTGCAAGTGGGTGTGGTCCCGGAGGGGGCTTTCTTTTAAGGGCAGCTTCCTTAAAGCAAAGTGCCTGGTCTTCCCCCAGCCTAGTCTGTGTACGACCTTAACAGTTAGTAAAAGGAACTGTACCTTGGACTAATTGGTGACCCAAAGTTATGGACTTCCAAATAACCCACGCCTTTTGAGATGAGACTCCCCATTAAATTGTCTGCGCCACTTCCCCCTGGTCCACTAGAGTGGGGCCCGCTGGGAGGGGCACCCCCTTTCCCTGCAGTGGGCCACTGACTGAGATACCCCAGCCTCCTTACACATTCAGAGAACGCCCTGGCCCCCCAAACTTCAGGATTCGCACTGGCAGCCCTCACCTGGCCCCGCAGTTCCCAACACTGGGTGGGAGGGGCTCTCGACATGGCGACCCCGTCCTGGGCTTGTAGGGAAGCAGGCCGGCTAGCCGCAGGCGGCATCTGCTCGAGAGGTGCCCACTGCAGCTCTGGTTAGAGGGGCTGGGATGAGGACACTCCGCGGGAGGGAGCCCGAAAATGCCTCCATGTTGAAATGGCCAGGGGCTGGGCTTTGAAGGAGGATCTGGCCTCTGACAGGTGGAGAAGGAGCACAAGAGCGGGGCACACCCAGGCGGGGGGAGGACAAGAAGGCACCCTGACTGGGGTGGCCGAGTGGGGAGGTAAGGAGAGCTGAAAGATGAAGTTGGCAGTGCTGCCCGGGCCATCGGCGAGCTCGTGCGGGGAAAACGGCTCAGGCCCAGTCTTGCGAGTCCTGGGGGCTCCTTTACTTGGCTGTGGAAGGAGCCACGACTGAGAACCGAGTTTTCAAAAGACCCTGGCAGCAAAGGGGAGGGGCTGGGGCTCCTGGAAGGGGCCGCAAATTCAAACAGGACTTTGGGAAGACATCTAAGTGGTGGTGAGGTTGGTGTTGGGTGGCGTGAAGAACCTGGGCGCGGAGCCCTGACTTCTTGGGTTTGAATCCCGGTGCTGCCACATACTCTCTGCATATTCCTGTGCGAGCTTCCTAGCCTCAGTGGCCTTGGTTTTGTTACCTATGAATTGGGGCTAACAGCAAAACTAGGGCGGCAGTTGTCAAACTGGTATACGCATACGCGGGAGCTTGCTAAAATGCGGGATTCTGATGTCGTTGGCCGTGGGTGAGCCTGAGATGCTGCATCACCAGTGAGCTCCTGGGTGGGGGTTGCTGCTGCCTCATAGACCTCACTTGGAACGGCAAGGCTCTCAGTGTTCGCTTTCAAGGCTATGCATGTGTGTGTTACACCAAGAACAGCACCGGGCATAGAGAAGAAGTACCCACTTTACGATCCACAACGAAGACAAAACATATGTCTGAATGCTTGACGAGTGCTTTATCCACTAGCAAGTTTTATTAGACAACTTCCAGACACCATGGTTGCTTCCTGTGGAGGGCACCGTGCCCCCGAGGGTGACGGTATACCTCAGTTACAGGGCACGCAGCTCCACAGCTGACACAGGTGCCACCCGGCTCTTTCAGACCCCACCTGAGGTTAGGAGGCGGGGCCTCGCCTTTCCTCTGCGGGAGCGTGGGGTCCCCCCATGCAGAGAGCTCGAGGAAGAGATTCCGTTGAGGACCGTCAAACCCCAAGTGTTGGGGCTCACCAGCTCCAGGTCCTGAGTGACGTCCACCCTTTGTATCTGTGGGACTTCTGGCAGCGGCTGCCGTGGGGCTTGGGCCAGGCTGTCTGCTGACTTTCTTTGAAGAATAGCGAGGACCCCGCAGCAGGAGCAGGAGCCTGCGTGACGTGCAGGAACTTGGCGATGGACCTATGGGACTTGCTAAGCCGCCGAACATAGTGCAAGCACTTCGATTTTCTTTGCAAAAGTGAGGTTCTGAGCAGCAAAAAAAAAAGCACTCTATTTTGTCCCCTTCCATTTCCATTTCCTCCCCCACCAAATCGCCCCTCCTATCCACCCCCTACGAGCTCTTCCTTCAGGGGTGAAGAAAAAACTCTGGAGTGGTTTTCCAGTGAAGAAGTGCAACAAAGGGACTTCTCAGACGCTGCGTGATGAGCTGTTTTATGTGGAAGGAAAGCAGTTATACTTTGCACAGACATTCGACAGTGTGTTGACTTTTGATCCATTCTGAAGAGCCAGAGCAGCTGAACAGGGAAAATCCCACCAGGAAAGCTACAACCGGGTGCGGATGTTCATACCAAGGTGGGTTCTTGGTGGTATTGCCGATGCCAGGGAAGAGTAGTCGATGCTATAGGAAATAGGAGTTAGAAGTGAGTGGGCTGGAAGTTTGGCTTGTTTTCTGGTATCTGATTGGAAAACCATGGTTGCTTAGCTTGTCACCTAGACCCAGGTCCCCCTGTTTTGGGGTTCACGCCTGCATAAGACGGGCGACTGAATGAAAGGCTCAAGTGCCTGGCCTCTCTAGGCACTCCAAAAATGTTTGTTGAATGGAAGGATGGATGGATGGATGAATGGATGGATGGATGGGTGGGTGGATGGATGGGTGGGTGGGTGGATGGAATGAATTTCCTAGCAGCATTTTGTTTAGGGGAAACCCTCTATCTTTCGGGGGTGCTCGTTATTCCAGCTGGTTGTGTTGTCCCTGCCAGCCCTGCCTGAGGCTGGTGAGACCCCAGCCCACCGGCATCCATGGTGAGGAGGGCGGCCACAGCACCGGGGGCTCCAGGACACTCGCCCGGTTCTCACAAAAACACATGACAAGTTCTGGGTTCTGGCAAAAGAGCCACACAGGCACTGGCTGAAGGCCCCTCGCTGAAGGCTGGCGGTCATGGCCCAGTGACCCCCCACTCGGGTCCCAGTGACCCCACTCAGGTCCCAGTGACCCCCACTCGGGTCCCAGTGACCCCCCCACTCGGGTCCCAGTGACCCCCACTCGGGTCCCGGTGACCCCCACTCGGGTCCCAGTGACCCCCACTCGGGTCCCAGTGACCCCCACTCGGGTCCCGGTGACCCCCAGGGTCCAGAGCACCTGCAGCTTCTGCATGGGGTTTCAGGACCCGAGTGCCCCCCATGCGGCAAACTCTCAGAAGAGAGGCGCACTCCTGCCACCCCCACTCCTCTAGGCCCCCCAGCAGGCTGGGTGCGGGTGCAGGGCCTGCCGTGCCTGGAGGGAGGTTGGCTTTTGGTCTGAATCTGTGGTTTGTGCTTATGGCTGGGGACAGCCACAGCCCGCAGACCACAGCTCCTGGGCCCTGCGCAACCGGGGGCCGCAGGGGTCTGTTGGGGAGACTCCCCACAATGGAACTTGTCACTCTTGTCCGTGTCCCAGAAGATAAGAAATACCTCTGAAGAAGAGGGCTGGCCAGTGAGGCTTTCGAGCGCACTTGGGGCGCCCCCACCCTAGTTTCCCGGTGGAAACTTCATGACCGGTTGACTCCTGCGTTAGAGGAATCGCATTTGCGCTCTGAGGAGTAAACTAACAGAACGGCAGGCGGGCTCGTCTTCCTTCCTCTTGGTGTTTCGTGCCATTCACTTCCCTCCTTTTATTATTTCCCCTCCTGCCTGTGCACCCTCCTCCCTCGGGGCCGCCTCCCTCGCGCCCGTCTGTGTCCCGCCTGCTGCGCCTGTGCAAGACCCCGGCGGGCGCTCCGGTTCCAGCCTCTCCTTCTTGAAACTCCCTCCGGCCTCTTCTTCCACATCCGCCCTCTCTGCTCTTCGGAGCCGGCCTCCTGTCCTCTGGGAGAGGAGCTGCCCCAGGCCCGCAGCCTCAGCCCCGGTAGCCTCCTCCCGCCCCGGCTCACACCGCTGGGGCTTGCCCAGACCTACCCCCGCTGCTCCCCAGACAGCCAGCTGTTCATCTCCAGGCTCGGCACCCCAGACCGACTCAGGCCTCCCCCTGTGGGTCCCCCCTCCTGCCCGCGTCCGTCCTTCCGTCTGTGAGTGGACTCGTTGCCCAGAGCCCACCACCTGCCTCCCGCGTCTGGGTGCTCGTCTGACAGCCGCGCCCGGGGCTGCTGTCTGAACGGCGCGGTGGCGGGGCAGTGGACACGGGCCTGCCCTCAGGGAGCTCACGGTCTAGAGGGCGGCAGACACGCCATCCGCGTGGACACAGCGCGGGGACGCGGTGCTGGCTGCAGCCTGCCAGGGCGAGGCCATGGGGTGGCCGGGCGCGGCCCTGGCGGCCAGGGCGGTCTCAGGTTCGCCAAGCCAGTTTTCAGCCTTCCCCTGGGTGCTCGGGCTTATAGGTGGACCCGCCGCAGCATGTGGGGGGACAGTGGTGTAGGGGGCAGGAGCTACAGTTTGGCTCACCCAGGGAGGAGTGACTGGGAAGCGGGAGGAAGAGCAAGTCAGTCTCACCTCGGCAGGCTTTTTGTTAAATCTCTTGCTCTATGTATCCAGTTCGGGATAATCCTTTTCACTTTTATATATCTCTTTTTCAATCTGTAGCGCTCACAGGGACCGGCCGGAGTTAGATTTACCACTGCTGGCAGCCTTCGAGGCCGATATTTAAGTGGCGTGCGTTTCCCCCACTGCTCCGTTTATTAAATCCAGGAGAAGAGTGGTTTTTCCTTACAAGAAAAATATCCCGCTTTTGCAAGCCAGGCCCGTAGAGGACACGGACCAAGGCTTCCACCTTATGGACGAGGCACTGGGGGTCCTTGGCTTGGATGAAGCTGGGCTTGGCCGGCGGTCCCCACCGTCCCCCCATCTGTACGTGGCCTGGCTGGACAGGTGACTGGGCCCTGGAGCTCCTGCTGTGGGCCTGGTCCTGGCAGTGGGGGGTGCCTGCAGGCTGGGGCGTGGGGAGGGAGGCACCCAGGGAGCAGGACCTGGGAAGAGGGTGAAGAGGTGTGAGAGAGAATCAGCGCGGTGATGCGTGGCCAGAGGGCCCGCCCCCCTCACACGGGGACTCCTGGTCGGGCCCATGTGTGCGCCCTTCCCCTGTGAACTCAGCGTGGGCAGCACCGGAGACATAACCCTTACATTGTCCCCGTGAAACAGGCACCGCTTCGCTTTACAGAAGAGGAAACCGAGGCGCAGAGTGGCACCACGTGCTTAGCTGCAGAGCTGAGATCCGGGTCCAGAACCCCCCTGCCCGCCTGCCTCCACCCCACCCCATGGATGCTTCACCTTCTTGCACAGTGGGAGCGGGAGCAGCCTGGCCTTACGCCCCCACCCCACCCCATCTTCATCCCGCTCCCTCTTTCTCCAGAAGGCCCCGCCTCGCCCTTTCAAGTCACCCCTTCCTTTCTGTCTTCACACGTTTGTGCACTGCGGTCCTGGGGGCTCTTGCTTCCTCCAGCCTGGCCCGCGGCCTCCCCCCAGCCAGGCGTTTGGCCGTCCACGCCACACTTGTGGCTCCAGCCTGCCACAAGGCAATTCTCGTCTCTGGAGCCCTGGCCTCGAGGCCTGGGCCTTCTCCCAGCAGGCAATTCTGAGCCCACCCTGCCTAGCCGGCTTGGCGCCCCTGGGCCTTTGGCCCTGGGGTTTAGGAAACCTGTGTTGTGGCTGCAGGCACTCAGAACCCCTTCGGGGCTTCGGAGACTGGGGCCCCACATGGCCCTGCCTGAGAGCCCTAGGACCTCCCGTGGCTGCCAGGTGGAAGCAGGTGCAGGTGCTCCCCAGCAAGGGGCCGGGACTCGCCCGCTGGGGTCACTCCAGGAGGACCCGCCGGCCCCGCGGGGTGGGAGCAGGGGCCACGGCCTTCTCTCCAGCGTCTGTTCTCTGTTCTGTGATAGTGTCCCTTCCGCGTCAGGTGTCCTGGGCCAGGGACTGCGTGTGGCTCGCGCGCTGCTGCTTGCCGTGTCCTCCCTCACCGTGCCGCGCCCCCTGCATCTCGCTTCACCCCCATGGGCCCCGGTGGGGCGCCGTCCCGCATCTCAGGCGGCTGTTGGCCCGGGTGGGGAGCTCCCTACCTGCCCCTGCCGTAGGCACCGCTCCCCCAAGCCTGGTTTCATTGTAGACCACGCGTGGCCGCTTGTGTTCCGGGGAGGCAGCCCTGCCTCGAATCGGGAGGTGCTGTCTTATTTCTCCTTCATTCTAGAAGGACCAGGCATGAGGCGCCTGACTTCCTGAGCCGGGCTGCCTGGGGTCTCCCACCGGGAAGGCCAGAGAGCTGCTTTCCTGGAGTTCGTGTGGCCGGGTTGGTGGCCGAGCGGGCAGGGGCCGGGAGCACGGCCCTGTGGCAGCACCAGAAGCTGGGACCCCAGGCAGCTGGTGATCGGGACACGGTGCTGAGCGGGGAGGACAAAGGAGGGAGACCCTGGGAAGAGAGACCAGGCCTCCCGGACAGTGACTTGGGAGAAAGTTCTGAGTGGAAGACCCAGGGGAGGTGGGGGACCAGCCCCGGGCGGGGCAGGCCCGGAGCTCTGGGCCACCAGCGCAGGCCTGTCAGATAATATGAAGTTGAAAAAGGAGGGTGGGGACAGAGGCCAGAGAACCGGCGTCTCGGAACTTTCCAGTTCTATCTTCAGGATTCTGAAATACACGCAGGCCTGACCACGCCTCACTGGACGGTTTCGGGTGGGAGCCTGTTGAGCGGCAGCCTCGGGCCTGGCTCCTGCCCTGGGCAGGCTCTCCGGGCAGGGACCACGCCTCCTGCCTGTGGCACCTGGAAGCCATCCCTGAGGCTTCAAGGCGAGTGAAAGCGCGGCCACCTTCGCCCGCTCCAGACCCGGTTGTCCCCTTGGTTCTGCTGATTTACTCCCTGAGCCCGGTCCCGAGCCTGCATAAAATCCTTCTATGTCTCCACGCCTTGCGCCCTCCCCCGGTGTGGCAGCCGCAGCGCAGCCAGCTGGTGCCAGTGAGACCTGCGCAGCTCAACCTCCTTTAGCCCAGCCCCCGGACGTCCGGCCAGGCCAGGCCAGGCCAGAGAGGATGGTCTTGCACTATTACCCACACTCCGCCCCTGGCTCCAGATTTGCAGCTTCTTTCAGCCCCGCCCCCTGCTTGGAAGGCCTGGGTTGACCCCAGCATTCCCCTCAGGCCCTCAGATCCTCCCATTCTCGCCTCTTCACAATTAGACTGTGAACTCCTTGGGGGCAGGGACCCCTTCCCAGGGGAGGTGCTGCCCTGCAGCTGGCCCGTAAGTGCTCAATAAGTGTTGGGGATGAGGGTGCCCGGGGTGCTCAGGCCCTGGCCTTGGGGCGTGAGCAGGGAGGGAGGCCAGGCTGAGTCCCCACAGCCAGGTCCCCCAATGGTCTGGGAGTTGGGGTGCAGGGGAAACTGGAGATCATTGGGTCCCCAAGTCCTGTAATTCGCCTTGGGGGTAAAAGTTCCCCAGAGTTTCTGTGACTTTTTTTCCTCTCAGATACTCTGGCAAAAATGCAGCTCGGAACATCTCCGGGAGACGCGGGCACTGTACGCCTGGACGAGCGCAGGGGAGGGTCCAGAGCGGGAGAGTTCCTTCTTTCTCAAGCTCTTCTTCCTACACCTTTGCTTCCGCTGCCTGCCTTCCTGCCCGAGGCTGGGAGCCCCAGGGCCCCCACGTGAGTGATCTGGGGGGTGCAGCAAATCCTCCTCCGCCCTGCCGGGCATAAGCGAGTCCTGAGAGGTGCTTAGGGCAGAGCGTGGGGTGCACTGCACGGGCTCCCTTCTCCGAGGCCGCTGCCCGAATGTGGCTCAAGAAAACCCAGAATCTCAAGGTTGGCCTCCTCCCCGGGGCTCCTGCTGAGCGAGCGCAGCCTGGCCGGCTTGCTCGAGGTGCGTTAGCTAGCGGGACAGGGCTTCTGCCCCTCCCTGCCTCCAGCGGGCAGAGGAAGATTCTAGCTATTGAGTGTTGTACGGCCAGAGGGGGAGGCTGAGCCCCCAAGCCAGACTGTGGAGCCTCAGAACAGGGACCCGCACTCATCATCAAAGTCAAGTTCATAGGAAAAGCCCCAGGGCCACCCCCATGATATTTTGTCTTGGAAAGAGCAGGTCATGGACGGAGGAGTAGGGATGGGGTGCAGGGCACCCCTCAGCCGGGGCTGGCGCTCCCCCGGGAGTTCCTTCCTTTCAGGTCCTACTGTTCTGTCGTCACCTCCCTCTGTCCTGCCTCTGCTCCATGTCCCACGACCAGACAGCCTGTCAACGCCCTGGGTCATCCCACCCAAAGTTTGGTGACCAAGACAGACGCCCTGAGGCTGACTTTTCTGGGAAAACTGGAGGGGCTGCGAGGCTGGCGCTGGACACACCTCACCCAGTGGGTCATTTCTGGCGGAGTCTCCGTTCAGGGGCCTGAAGTGGCAAAGGACTGAGAGTGCCCTGTCCCCACGGTCCCTGAGGGTGAGGGGCATGGCAGGCCCTGCCCCGAAACAAGGTAAGTCCTGAAGCTAGAGGAGAACCCACGTGTCTCTCTCTCCCGTAGCCTCAGCGCCTCTGGGTGGCGGGTGGCCACGTGGGTGAATTCAGTTTGGCGAGTGTAATTCTTTTCCACGCCCCCCTTCACATACACACATATTAAAAGCCTCATACTCTAAAATATAGAACCGTTCTGAGTCTGTAGCAGGCTTGGAATGCAGGTTATAGGAAACAGATGCTTGAATTTGATTGGCTAAATGCAGCCTGCTAACCTTAAGGCTTTAACTGCTCACGTGGGCCCAGCCCCATCCTCACCCCAGGGTTTCTGTACTGCTGGGGGTTCTCCAAAAGGCCTCTTGGGGATACCCCCAACAGGTGGGAATTGGGGCTTGGAGCTCTGCTTGATAGTGGGAGAAAATGAAGGGGCTTTTTGGGAGTGACTGGGGGTATGGACATCTAGAACGTGATGCTAAGATATGTAAGAGAGATAGATGGGTGTCTCTACCTGATTATTAAAATCCTCCTTTATGCTGGGTTTTGAGAGTGAGAAGAGAGGAGTATCCAGAGCATGGCCTGGAGACTTGTGGGAAGAACAGCCTGTCGGGCTCGGCCTTGGCAGGGGCATCACCTTGCACCCCCACCCCTGTGCCCCACCCGTGCCCCCAACCCTGCCCAGTGACACGCAGGAAGCACGTGCCCAGCACCTCATGGACGAGCGTGGGGAGCGGGACGGGTGGACTGAGCAGCACCTCGTGCCCAAGTGAGAATAAAGGAGGGGCAGTGTGTGTGGCCACACGGGCAGCTTTGTGGGGCGTCCTTGATGGGGGACGAAGCTCAGAGGATCCCCAGGACACAGGGAACAAGCCCCAGCTCTTCCCTGTCTGGGCAACCCCACCTTGGGCTCTCAGGGCTGCAGCCTCTCCAAACGTTTCCTGGAGGGAGGGAGCTGGGATCTGAGCGGCAGCCCCTGCCTGGCCCGGGGAGGGGTCAAAGGCTGGTGAGTGGCCTGCAGCCTGCGTGGGCCACCTTGCAGGCAGCGCTTGTCCTGGGGAGGGTCTGATTCGCCCACTCCACGCCCACCTCTCCCTGCCCGTCCCTCCCAGCAGAGCCGCGGCGCTCAGCTGCCCTTCACCCCACTGTCTTGCAAAGGACAGGGGTGAGCAAAGGATCGAAGGTGGAGGGAGACGGCCTCTGTCTGGAGACCTTCTTTGGAGGAACACGCCCCACACAGCTGAGCAGCCAGATGCTTTAGTGTACCCCCTCTGGGACCCTGCAGGTGGAGGGGGTGTCTCAAATCAGAATCAAATTCCTTAGCAGACTGGAGGACACACTGTTTCCTTGAGCACCACAGCTGAGTCCAGCTCATTTTGGAGTACCAGAGCAGGGTCTGCTCTGGGAGGGTGAGTGGGCGAAGAGGGCAGAGCAGTCCCCGAGCGGGGGACCCTTGCAAAGAGCCTGTGCTGGGACGGCCTCTGCAGGGTTGAGAGGTGGGAGAGTGGCTGTGAGTGGACATCTGATGGGCAAGCCCGTTCCCTGTCATCATGTAGCTTCTGGCATGTGTAAGCTAGAGGTGGGGAGTGGGGTGCTTGGAGGAAGAGGAGGAAGATGCAACTGGTTGGATTTGGGGGCAGATGAGGTGAGGTTGTTTCAGAATCTCAGAGAAGGGGAGCGTGCTGTGTGAACCGGGGAGCTGTGTGGAGCTGGGGGCAAGTCCCCTGGAGAGCTTGCCCTGTGCAGCTCTGGAGGGCCTGGGGGAGGGTGTCAGAGCTGGCTGCTGAGGAGGAGAGAACAGGAGACCCCAGGAGCGGAGTTCAAGTTCCCTGGAGCACAGGCTGCCTGCTGTCCTGTCTGCCTTTCTCAGGCCCTCATTTCATGCCCAGAAGCCCCCAGCCCCCACCGGGTGTTTGGTGTGCGGTCTGCCCTGCAGAGTGGCCCGGGCCCCTTCAGGGTGCGTGACCACATCATCTTCTGGACCAACTCATGCAAGGCCCCTGGGGTTCTCTGAGTGGTGCCCGGCGAGCCTATCGCCTATCGAGCCTATCGGAGGGGCGGGTTCACGGCTTCATCTTCTTTTGTTATCAGACTATTCTGCTCCCCTGCCTTCTGCCTTTGTCTATTTTGAGAATTTCTTTGCTCCAAGCAAGTCACTTTTTATGCGGAGGTGGGGAAGGGAAGGATCTAACAGTTAATACCTTTAACTTGCAAACTTAGGGTGGGACTCAAGTCAGGGTATTCTCCAGCTCCTTCGCAAGCATCTCGCTTTTGCTTTGGGTAAATTTATCTTACTGTGCTGACTCCCTAGCAGTCACCGAGCACCGCGCTCCCGTGTGACTGACTGAGAGTTGCCGGGTACGTGTGTACGGTTTTAGGCCCGTTCCTACTGTCTTCCCCTTTGTGGCTTTTGGGCGGTTGGGAAATGGTTCTTAGTTCGTTGGTGGGATGGGCCACCATCTTCTGGCCCAGCGTAGAGATTTGCTTTGGAGAATAATGCGCACATCTGCCCACATGCACAGAGAACTGTGCCGGCCCTCGGCTGCTGGGGAAACCAGGACTTCACCTTTGGGAAGTGTTCTCCCTCCCCGGAGGCCAAGGGAACGAAGGGGGACCCCCTAATAGTGATGGGTTGTGGCACGTGACCTCAGGCCTCTCCTCTTTTCCTAGCAGGTGTCTGGCCCCATCTTGGTCTTGCTATGCTTGCAGGTGCTCTTCTGAGCACAACATTCAACTTGAACTCCAACAAACAAGCTTCTCCATGACTTCAGTTGCAGGCATGGGTTTGGCCAGGCCGGCCTCTCCGCGCCTCTGCTACCCCCCACACATAGGTGGCACTTAAGTATGCTGCGGTTCTTCTCTGCACATGCTTTCCTCATGCCGTTCCTTCCACGTACAATGCCACCCCCTCCCTGCCCTGCAGCCCATGTCCGCTAGGTAGTGCTTCTCATCTTTTGCTCCATCGTGCTTAGAGAAGCCCGAGACCCCGCTCCGGGCTTTGGGGTGCTGCCCTGCAGCTCCTTCCAGGAAGGTGCGCTACCAGGTCATCGCTGCCAGGCAGGACTGTCCCCGACTCACTATTATATCCCTAATGGCCACTACACAATAGGTGCTCAATAAGCATTTGTTGAATGAATGAATGAACAAATGAATGAATGGGTCTAGGATCTGAAGCTTCTTGCAGCTTTGTGCTTGCAGAGAGGCCACGTGGACTTGATGGTGTCCTCTTCTCAGAGGACACTCTTTGCAAAGCGCCACTCTTCTAGCTGCGGGCACAGAGGCAGCCCAACGCCTGTTAACTCAGTGCTGGGCTGCCGTTCTCCAGGGAAAGCGCCCGGGAAGCCCAGAGGGGTCAGGCTTCCTTCTGGCCCTTGGGCACCCTAGATGTCCAGCTCCGTAGTGCCTGGGACCCCACCTCTTCTTTCATAGCACCCTTGCCTCCTAGGCCCCCCAAAGCTGCTCCCTCTCCTCTGCCTCTGGCAGCCTCCCCAACCCTGTCTGCTCGCCCCATGCAGGGCCCGGAGGAGTCTCCCCTTCTCTCAGCTCCTCTTTGAGGTGTCTGTGGCTTTCCCTGGACTGCGAGTTCTGCCCCGCCCTGGGCCTTTGCTCCAACTGTTGCCCTCAACTGCCACCAGAAGGTTCTGTTCTTAAAGTTCTCAGGGGTTGGTGCCCTGGTTCTACAGCCCAACCCCCAAGGCAGCTCCTGGCTCTAGACTGCAGCTCCCCAGTTACAGCTGCCCCCGAGAAGCTCCTGCTTCAAGGCTGAAACCGCTTCTGTTTCTCGCTCCCGCTCCCGAGGAGGCTGTATTCAGACCCAGGAGTCGGGCGGGCGGTGGGGGGTGGGGGGGGTCATTGGCCCCAAAAGCACACACGAAAGCCCCTGCAGAGGGCACCAGTGCATTCGTAGAGGGGAACTGTGCCCCACCCCCAAATTCCTCAGTAAGTCCCTTCTGGATTTCTCTCTTTTAGGAAAGCTGGGGCTCCCTGTCATCCTGGGGTGCATCTTTAATAAAGCCCTGTCTGATGTCTGATTGTGGGAGCCAGGAGCCCTTCCGGGCAGAGGGCGCCAGGGTCACAGGACTTCCTCTGGGCACAACTTGGCCTTTCTTCCTTCAGTGGTCCCTCCATACCTTCCGGCCGCCTTCCACCCTGGCCCAGCTTTAGCTAGGTATTGGGGGTACAAAAGGTGACAGGTGAACAAGAGGACCTTTGCAGTAAGAGGGCAACCGGTGAGCCACCTTGCAAAGGAGTATCTCACGCTTTCTCCTGGAAGCCTTGGAAGTACCTTTGTGGAAGTACCTTTCGCAGAGAAGAGAAAGAACTCTGGGTTCTTAATAAAGCATGAGCAGCTGGGAGGGACACGAGTTAGAGGAGGCGAGGGGACCCGTCAGCAGGGCCACTGGCTGGTTTGGGCTGCGGAGGGTGGGGAGAATGGGCTGGAATGATAACCCAGGTGAGGTAAATGACAGGCCTGTCGGTCTGAGGGACAGGTTGGCTCAGTGGAGGAGCAGATATGCTGGAAGGACAATTTTGAGGCAGACGACCGTGTGTCTACCTCGGGCATGTTGCACTGGGGTATCTTTGGAAGGGGAAGGTATTTGGGAATGGGGCTCCTAGGAGACACCCAGTGGTAGATGGAACTTGTGAGTTAGGTATGTGTGTCCACTGGCCCCATGGGCCTGAGAAGCCCGATGGAGAGAAAGACCAGCAAGTTGAGGGTGCCTTGGGGCCCTGAGAGGGGAGGAGGGTTCTCAGAGGAGGCTGTGGAGGGGGGCACCAGGACCGTGGGCTGGCCACAGCCTTGGAAGGGAACCTTCGCTCCACGATGTGCCTCAGATGATTCCATGCTTACCCAACACGGGTACAGAGGGGGTAATGGGAAACCACTGCCCTAGTCAGCTGGGTAAAGTCTGGGACAGGAGGGCTGAGGAAGACTGACAGACCCCTCAAGGTGTGGGGGCAGCGAGAGGCTTATCCAAGGGGCAGGGTGGATGCCCAGAATCCCCTGGAAGCTCCAGGTGGAGGGTCAGCCTTTTCTTTGTCCAGAGGTCCCTGGGCTGTGATGTGAGTCAGGGATGTTACCAGAAAAAGGGAGCAAGGGGCCCCGGGGACAGGAGAGAGGCAGGCCTCTGGAGGAACACGGGCATTAAGAGCCTAATTTGGAGAGGGTGACCACACTGGAGAGCAAGGTCAGCTTGAGCTCTTGTCCCACAAAGTGCGGGATGGAGTGGCCCGTCAGGCCTCACCCTGCCTGGCGCAGCAGGCCCTACTCAGAGAACTGAGCTATTTTGTGCCTGGCCAGCTCAGGTCACTCCCAACTGAGGTCCCTCGTGGTGAAACCCTACCACCCAGAGGCAGGGGACTGGCTTGAGGCCATGGTCACAGAGGGAACAGGAACAGGAGGGCTGGGGTCAGGGTGGAAAGAGCCGATAGAGTTCTCAAGACCCCCAAGGCAAGGTGTCAGTGGGACAAAGATAGGTTTTCAGGGAGAAAGAGAGGCTTGGCATGGGCCCAGGAGAGGCTGTCTTGATTTGAAGGGCCACTTTGGGAGGGGCTCTTTCAAGAATGTGGGGTGTTCTTCCAGCTTTCGATTTCCCCATTTGTGCAATGGGGATAACAGGAGTCTTTACTCCGTAGAGTGTTGGGAAGGCTCCATGAGTTAATTTTGTAGGGAACAACCCTGCATACTGAAAATGCTAGTTGATATCACAGTTTCCCAAGGCACCATCCATTGTCACTGCTTGCTTGGACTTTGTAGATGCAAACCAGGTCTCCTACCAAGCCCCCTGCTGCAAAAAGTAGGCGTTTAAGTGAATGACTGAATAGTGTGATGACAAAAGATCAGTTTGGGGAAACTGCTTATTTGAGTAGAAGGGACATGGGCTCCAGAGTCTTAAGACAACAAATATTTATTTAACTGTTTTCCATGTGCTAGGGCCATGCTGGGAGCAGAGATTTCATAGGCCATCCAGGTAGAGGGGACCTTTGTTAACAGAGCTGATGACTCTGTTGGGGAGCCAGAATGCCACCCCTATAAAATAATAATTACAGGGAATGCTATGAAGGGGGGGTGGGACCCATTGTGCATAGTAGGGTGAAGATTCCCTAGCTTGAGGTTATGAAGTTGCTCCCTGATAAGGTAATAGGAAGTCAACTATTTATCATGCAGATGCAGGGTTTGGGTTGTTTGGGAGGTGGAAAACTATTTCCTTAGGCCCCTCTGCAAGCATCAATTTTTACATCTGTAAAATGAGGATAATTCTACCTATCCAGTTCATCACAGAGCTGTTGCAAGGATGAAATGAAGCGACGTGAACGTTTTTTGTAACTACAGAGAGTTGACTAGGCCAAAGTCTAGGGGAAAAGAGTTAACTGATCATTTCACTTTTTCTTTTTATTCCATTGGTTTTGTGTTACATTGTGGGGATCCCCAGAGAGGGCAGTGGCTGAAGGTCATGTTGCCATGAAATGACCTTGGAGTCATGAAGAGTAGAACCAAGGAGGTGAAACAGTCCAAGAGGGGCGGAGGTGGCTGAGATGGCTGAGCTGAGTCTTAGGAAAGGAGGGGGAAGAGCCAGGTTCAGGCGAGGCTGAAGAGCTGGAACATTTTAGTGTGGAGCACTTGGTACTCTCTGTAGTGTCTGGCAGACACAAGCCTCTAGGGCCCTCCTGGAGGAAGGCCTCAGCTAGGGCTGCTTGGTCTTCGCCAAACCTCCACTGAGTTAGTTCCAGACACGAGTGACTGTGACACGGGCCTTCTCTGGGTGGTTAGAAGTGTGACCTCCATCCAGGTCATCAGTGAGTGTTTGCTAGCTGTACACCACCAAGATGGCGGACTGCCCTGTGTCTCTTGGCTGTGAAGGGATATGTGGCCTCAGAGTCAAAACTTTCAGCAGGTTTGTAGAAACGTCTTATTTCACATGCACCTTGTAGCAAGATGAGCCCAGCTGGACTACGGCGTCTCCTCTCCTCACTCCCCAAGGACTGAGTGCGCAGAGCATGTCACAGGGTCACCACAAACCTCAGTGACAACCCAGCCAGTCCCCACAGCATTAGGATGGTGCTCTCTGTGGGCTGTCAGTGTTGGTGGTTTGGGGGAGTTTAGGGAGAAAGAAACACTGGCTGGTTGGTGAAGAGCTGCCTAGAGCAAGAAGCCAGGTTTTAGAGGTTCTAGAGAAGAGACTCGTGGGTGGCCTTCAGGTGAGACAATGAGATGGGAGCCCCAAGAAGGGAAGGAGGGAAGAGAGGAGCCCCAGGAAGGGAAGGAGGGAGGAGAGTGCCTGTTTCCTGTGGGCAGGAGGGAAGTTGGAGGAGAAGGAACAGGCTTCTGCCATGTTGGGGGTGCAGGTTTCCCAAGACCCGTTTGGGGCTCTTTCCCTGCTGAGTTAGGGCCCGTGTTCAAGGGCGCTTCTGTGGCCAACACTTCTCAGGCTAGTGAGACTTGAGCAGTTACAGAGTTAACTGCAAATTGTGCCATTAACCAGGTGAGCTGCAGTCAGTCCTAGGCGAGGAGGGGTGAAGGCAGGAATGTGGGGCAGAAGGGTGTGAAAAGGCCAGGGCAGGCCTGAGGGCTCGAACAGCGGTTGCAGCTTTCAGTGGGGAGCAGACCCGAGTGTCACAGGGAGGCAGCCACGCAGCCCAGCTTGGTGAAAGGCCTTAGAGAGGCTGCAGTGGCTGGGGGCGGCTCAGGGGTTGGCTGTCTCTGCCTCTTGCGGAGGTGAGGGAAGCTGTGGGGCCTGTGCGAGTGGGGAGTGGGTGCGCAGGTGCAGGGACAGGGCCAGACAGGGAGGCGCGGCCTGTTTCTGGTTTTCACGTCTCTCCTTGCCCATTAGCGGCAGCTCCTGGTGGGCTCTGGGCTCAGCCGGAGCTGCTGTTCCTGGAGAGAAGCCTCAGAGGACCCGCGCATCCTGCACAGAACAGCTCACGCCCGAAGGGGCCAGTTCACCCCAGTGACTTGACCCACATGGCACGAGTCCAGGCACAGTCGCAGCGGGAGGTGCTGACACTAGGGATGGTGCTGCAAGCGTTTTGTTGGAACAACCGACTTTGGGAGGGCCAGTGACACTTGGCCAGAAAAGCTCTCACCCCTGACTTCAAAGCGTCGAAGGCACGAAGGGGCATCCCGAGAAGGGCGGGGACTTGTCCATCTGTCCCAGAGGAGGGCTGCATTCCAGGGAGGACCCCGAGTTTGCGAAACAGTGACCCACATCACCGTTCGGAGTAAGTCAAGGCAAGTGTTCCCATTTTCAAGATTCCCTTTTTGTTTTCTCGCACTGCTGTGCATTTTGCAGTTGGATTTCTCCCCTCAGGTGTAGCCTGGTTGTGCTCCCGCCACCACAGCACCCGTGCACCACAGTCCCCGTGCTCTCCCCTCCCCACTGTGACCTCCCCCCTCCCCCCACTTGCCTCAGATCTATGGCTTGCCTGCGAGTTTTGTCTTCTTCTTGATCCTTTGCTTGGCTTCCCGCGTCCCCCCATCAGTGAGACCAGCCGGTATTTTTCTGTTTCCTTCTGATATTTCGCTTCCACAGTCCCTTCCAGCTCCATCCACGTTGCTGCAGATGGCATGAGTTTATCCTTCTGGATCACCTTGTGGGGTGATACACATTGGAGTAACTGCCCCTTGCACCGCCACCGTGGCGCAAGGGGGTCCCCAAAGGCGGTTCCCCTTGTGTCGTGCGTGTCCCGTCACTTTGCATGCAAAGGTGTAGTGGTCTTCCTTTCGGTTTACAGGTGGAACCTTGAGATCCTGAATGCTGTGCGTGCTTGCCAGCGAGTGCTCTTGATCTTCTTGGAAGGTGCCGAGAGAAAGGCGGAAGAGGCTTGCCCGCAGCCTCCCACATCCACCTGGGAGCTCCAAACTCAGTGGCCGCCAGGGTGAAAGGTCTCCTGTTTCCAGAAATTTATCTGCTCTCTCCTCCCCCTCCTCCCCCCAACATGGAGCCATAGACAAGCATCAGCTTTTGTCCTTGAGTGTCAAGAGCTGGTGATGTACCTAATAAAGGCAGCCTTCCGATGCAGCAAGTAGGGTATACACCCTGAGCTGCTTGGTCCAGAAACCACCTAGTTGCTAATGTTTCCCAGTGAATAGCTATCCTGAGCCTGCTTGGGGCACAGGCAGGCATTCATTGTTCTGGGCACTAAAAGTTAGCATGCGAACAAAATGAACAAGATTTTAGTGTCCCAGGGAATCCTAGGGGAGAGGATACCCACAGCAAATTGGCTAACCAACATAGAGTGTGGCTGGGGCCAGTGGAATGAAGAAAAGGACATTGGCCAGACGCTGATGACGTAGACAGTAGTCAAGGAGGGCTTCTCGGAGAGGATGGTATTTGGGCACAGAGCTGAAGATATGGGGCTCTCTGGGAGAAGAGGCTCCAGGAAGTTCCAGGAGTGGCACGCACAGAGGTGAAGCTGGTGGGTGGCGGTTGTTGGTGGTGGTTGGTAGCAGAACCGGAAGGGGGCGGTTTTTCACCTCTTCTTTACGGCAGGACTGTCAGCATCATAACTGGAGGCCTTTTTCTTGATTCACGCTTGAGTTTCAAAGCCATTCCAAGAGCACAAGCGTCCATGTTCAAAGTAACACCAGGTTTTGTTAAAATAACGTATAATGAGTGCATTGCAGATGTTTGCCCTTAAAAACCCCAAGCACTGCCCTTGACACTGCCACCAGGCTCTCTGTTTTACGGCTGACGCACAGGTAGCTCCAGGTGGGCAGGTGGAATGACAGGAGCCGGTCCAGTTCCGATTCCTGGGGCTCTGGCCGGGCGCTGTCCCTTGGGGGCCCCGTCCAGACCGTGCGATGCCAGGACGGGGACAGCAGGTGCCCTGGAGCCAGCCCGGGTGACCCCACTCCGCCCCCACGGCCCACAGAGATGAGTGCGCTCGCACAGACCCGGTACTTGCGTGAGCGTGCACAGGCTGTGACCTCCCTGCTCCCGGCCACAGCAAACGCCAGCGCGCGAAGTTCGGATTTTCCTCCATGGCCTCCGCTGTCCAGGGTAGGCGGCTCCCGGCCCCCCAGTTTGTGCAGGGTCTCGCCTCCCTGTGAGCTGCCCTCAGACCCGGCGCTGACCAGATGGACGGAAATGTCTTGGTCCGCACTGCACGGGCAGTGATTTCCACGGGGCCTCGTCCTCGGCTACCGCACAGCCGGGGCGCCTGTCTGCTGGGAGTTTGAGGATTCGGCGGAGGCAGAAGGGTGGGGGCACCTGCCGGGCGGGGCTCCTGCTCGCTCTGAAGACAGTGCGGCATGCTCCGTTACTTTCCTTATGGGAAAAACAGGCAGCAGCTTAGGTGGTTTTGATGAAATCAGCCTTACAAGTTGACAGAAGTTTCTATAAGGCCACACAACTTACTGTAAGAGTGCTTGTGTGTGTGTGTGCGCGTGTGCGCGTGCAGTTTACCTTTGGGGCATTCTAGGATAACAGAGGATGCCTTTGCCATTTTTAACAGTCAGTCTGAGGTCCTGCATCAAATCGTTTTCTGGAATGTGTGTGCTTGTTCCTGCCAGGGCGAAGCCAGGGCGGTGAGGACAAGAGGGACTTTGCTGGCACCTTGCGGAGACACGGGAGCCCACGGAAGTCGCCCCCGCCTGCCCACGGGGTGGGGCGGCCCCAGTGCGCGTCCAGCCCTCCCTGAAGGGGCCTTTCCCAGGCGTGAGAGGGGGGCTGGGCAGGCCGGGCTGGGGCCAAGCTGCCCCTCAGGCCGCTGTGATGGTCCTGATTTCAGTAATGGATGTTTTCCCATAAGAACTGCTTTTCAGGGTTGGCTTTTATTTTTTTTATTTTTTAAAGATTTATTTATTTGTGCATACAAGCACTGGGGTACAGGCCAGAGGTGTGGGGAGGTGAGAGGATTCACCATGGACAGAGCGGGGAGCAGAACAGGCAGACCAATGGGAATACACTGCTGAGGGGAGCAGCGGGCACAGCAGGAGAGGTCTGCTGCACCATGTGGGTCCCCTCCCTGGCCGGCAGCAGGGATCGAACTCATGTTGCAGTGGCTGCGGTTTGCTTCATAGTGTGTTGCTTAACCCACAGCGCCACCAGGGAGGCCCCAGGGTTGGCTTTTAAAGGGGAGGGTTGTGATGTGTGGGCTCCGTCGGCGTGACTGGGTGAGCCCGGGGTGCTGACAGCCCTCACCTCTGTCTCTGGGGGGTCCAGAGCTACCAGGTGCAGAGCCAGAAGACAGCTTGAGTCTCATGGGCCCCTGACCGCAGGGTTTGAAGAAAACCCAGGTTATTTGAAAAATGCCTTTGCTCCAGGAACAGGCGTCCGTTCACAGCTGTGCATCCTGGGAGGACCTGGCCGCGCGGTTCCAGGGGGCCTTGTGGGCACAGGGCGCTGGCCAGAGAGCGAGGCCTCCCGCTCCCCAAGGGCCCCCCCAGTGCCTCTGCCCTGCTGGCTGTGGGGAAGTGTCTGGTTTAGGGTTATTTTTCATTCACGGCCTCAGCCACTGGGCTAAAGGAAAACACCCCCTTGGAGGCCATGTTATTTACTTCTTTAAATCCCAATTAGCCTCCATCTGGTGCTGTTTACGACACACCCTTCCCGGAGCTGAGACCTCCCTGCTGCTGTCACCGCCTCTTGCTTTCTCCCAGTGCCGAGGCCCAGGAAGGCTCAGAGGCGGGCTGCAGGCACGCACCTGCTGAACCCGCAGGCAAGCCTTCAGGTGGGAAGGAGATGGAGGAGCCTCAGCTCGCAGCCCCACAGGCCCTGAAGGACAGCGTGTCCACCTGGTGGAGATGCAGCCCGTCTCGGCGCCAGGCTGTACTCCAGGCTGGTTCCTGCTCTTTGCAGAACCAGGCTCGCCCGAGGAGGGGCGGGAAGCTTGTCCCCCTACTGACTGATGCCCCTTTGCAAGCCCCTAGAGTCCCCCAACTCACCAAGCCGTTCTTTCCCTCATTCAGCACCGCTCACCCCTCTCCTGGGCGCTTGGTGCTGCGTGTGCAAGTCTCTCCGGAGCGAGTCTCCAGTGCCAAGTCCGTAGGGGCTTCCGTCATTTCCCTCCAGTCCTTTTCTTTCGGCCGCAAGACCGACCGTAGCTGGCCAGGGTGCTGGCTCTGCTAAGCCGCCTCACCACTCTGGCGTGGGGCCGGGGCGGGGCAGGGTCAGCCGAAGAGTACGTGGCCTCCACACAGCGGCCTCTGCCTTTTGTGCAGTGGCTGCAGGCAGAGCTTCGGCTTGTCCGGCGGATGGCCACCTTCTTGGGGCCTCCCCGCCCCTGAGACTAGATTTTGTGCTCCCACTGGCCTCCCTCCCCAGCTTCAGCACCGTCTTGGGGGCGGGAAAGCGGCTCTGTTTTTGCTCAGCCCCCGCTGCGTTCCGGTTCCAGCCCTGAGGAACCCCACATCTCGAACAGTGGAGGGGGGGCAGGTGGGGATGACCTCACACCCTGCTCTGGACATTTGAACCCCAGCATCCTGTGGCCAAGGAGCTGGAACTGGGGGCCCTGCGTGCCCACCGGGGAGAGTCCCAGTCGGGAAGGCTCATTCTGGCTCACCTTCGTCCTGCCCGCAGGGGCTGCCAGCAGGGCCGCCCTTTGGCGCTGACCCTGTCTGCTGGGGGGGGCGCCCAGCCTGGAGGGGGAAACTCAATCACAGAGCTGGAGGAGGGAGGAGGCTTTTAGTCAAAGTGCCATCACGGGGGCAGCTGATACCATCGCCCACCCGCTCTGGTTACAGCTCCCTGGAGCACTGAGAAGCCAGCAGCTGACACCAGAGAAGGAGGTGCGGGCATCCCCTACAAAGAGCAGGGGGCGGGGAGGAGGCCGGGAGGGAGAAGCGACCTCTGTGAGACCCCAGCGTCTTGTAGTCTTGCCCCCAGCAGCCCCCTTAGCACAGACACAAGGTCGGTTCTTCCTGGACGCTGGCCAGCCCGGCAAGAGCGACCCTTCAGAAACGGGGTTCTGCGGCTCCCAGCACCGCACCTGCTGTTGGTGGCCTGAGGCGCTTCTCACCTGCCCTGCTGCTGCTCTCGGGCCTGCAGCTGCTGGCAGATGTGTGGGTTCCCCCTTCCTGAGTCAGCAGTGGGTCCTGGTGACCTGGGAGCCAGGCCTTCCCACTGGCCAGTCTGCACCCCACCTGTTCCACACTTCCTGGCTGCTGGCCAAGGACACACCACTAGAATTTAGGAAGAATCCGGTTAGTTTCCTGCTCCCCATGTGGAACAAAAGCAAAATGCCCTTGGCCTCAGTGCCTTTGTCCCCCCAGCCTGCCCCACCCCAAAGGAGGCTTTTTCTCTTAAAGTGTTTTCTCCAGCCTGGGGCTAAATCCAGGCTTCTCTGCATTATCCCACTGCAGAGGCTGGCTTTGCTCTGCCCGTTTTACAGATCAGAGGGCTGCAGAGGTGACCTCAAGTGCAAAAGGTGATGCCCTCAGGGAGGTGTGGGGTGACTGGGCTCCAGACTTCTGAGCCTCCCACGTCACTGCCCCACAGTCTGGCCCCACGCCCCGGGGCCTTTTTTCCTCCCGAAGCTCTGGTGTCACCAGTGCTGGGGACAAGTGTATACAAAGTCAGCCCTTGGGGATGGGAGCTGCGGGGGCCCAGGGTCTGCATGTGGAGGGCCACATGGGACCCTCCAGGCAGGGACCCCTTGGCCAGGAGTGGGGACTGAACTTTAACAAGTGCGCTGTGGGGGGTCAGGAGAGCAGTGACCAGCTCACAGCAGTGTTTAAGAATGGTGGGTGTGGTGCAGCAACGGGCAAATGGAGGGTGTGAGCTGACACCCCTAAATCATCTGCAGTGTCCCAAACCAATGCACCTCAATAAAAGACAACACAATTGAGAGAGAGAGGGAGAGAGAGAGAGGGGGAGAGAGAGAGAGAGAGAAAGCGCGCGCGCGCGCGAGAGGAGAGGAGAGAGATTGCAGCCTGCTGCCTCAGATAATACACCCCTTGGTTTCCAGACCTGTCTGTGAGGAGTTCTCACTCCAAGTCTGGTTGTCTCCAAGCAGGGAAGAGAATCCCCCTGGAGGCTCCAAGACCAGCCAGGGTGCTGGCAGAGGCTGGTTCTAGCCTGAGGGTCTGACGAAGCTGGATGTTTCTGGACAGTTCTGGATGAGGTTGCCACCTGAATTGTGTTTCCTCTTCTTTGCAGGGAGGTCTCTGCTTCCTCTTCCGGCACCCCTGAGGCAAAGCTTCCTGTGTGGGGAGCCCGGCCCTGCCCAGGCAGAGGCAGGGAGGAAGCCCTAGGTGAGCCTGGGGCTGGCCCGTGGTTCCGACCCAGCCAGCTGCTGGAAGCACGCTGCACACCAGTGCCAGGGCGCGCATTCTCCTCCCCATGCGCCCACGGGGCCCGGGAACCGCCGTGGCCCTGGTGGGCGCTGACACTGGTGCTGCGTGGGCTGCCAGGTGGCAGGCGCGTTGAGCCACCTCTTCTGCCCGTCTCCGGCCTGAGAGTGCCGCTCACGGGAGTCTTGGCCTCGTGGCTGCTGGCACTGTGGGCGGGTCCCAGACCGTGGGATGTCCAGCAGCACCCCTCGCTGACCCAGCAAAGCCGGCAGCAGCACCTCAACTGTGGCCAGAGTGTGTCCAGACCCCGCCAGAGGCCCCTGGGGGACGAGGCCATCCCCGGCTGGGGCCGCTCACCTCTCGCCTCCCCTCTCTGCAGTCCCCCCAGTGGCCTTTGGCAAGCCACTGCACCTCCAGAACGCCAGCGTCCTCGCTTGAAACGCAGGGTCCCTGTGTCTGCCTTGGGGGTGCAGTGAGAGAAGGCTTGTCAAACACAGACCGCTTCCTCATTTCGGAAACCTGGGGGGCGCTTTCTGCACGCCCCCACCCTCGGATGGTTCAGGGGTCCCTTCCACCACTCTCGTGGGGCTGCGTGTTCCCCGGGCCTGTCCGCAAGGACATCGCACCCTGGAGCTGCACTGGGGGCGGAGGGTCAGCGCTCTCATGGGGGGACTGCTCTGGGTGCCCCACCCTGCAAGGTGCCTGCGGGACCCTCCAGGTGGCGCGTGGCCTGAACACTGCGGTGGTCCGCTCCTCATCCCCATCCTTTCTTGCCTGCTTCCGTGGAGCCCCCACTAGACGTTTCCTTCTGGTTTTTTTTTTTCCTGTGGTTGTGTCGAACTTGCTCCTGGTCCCTCCCTCTGCCGCTCACAAAGGGTTAACGTGTCTGGGCTGCCCCCAGGCCCTGTAGGCACGCTGGAAGGAGTGGGGAAACTGATAGTCCTAGCATTACATCGCTCTAGTCCCCAAAGAAAGAGTAGCTGGGTGGGTAGAAGGAATGACCCCGGAGCGGGAGCAAACAGCTGTCAAGGGCAGCTACCGCTTTATCTTCCCCGTAGCCAATGTAAACTAAGAGGAACTGCGGCCGCGGGCGGCGCCCAGGCACCTCGGCAGTACCCAGTACCGCTGCTCTTGCCCTGAGCCCGGACTGGTGCTTGGGAGGGTCACGGAAGACGACCACCCAAGGGTCCCAGAACCTGGGCCTGGCGAGCTGGCGTGGCGGGTGTCGCCGCTGCCGTGGTGGCCACGAGCAGGCTGGGCCCGTGTCCGGGACCCACCTCGATGTTCTCATGTTTCCCCAGGAACAGGCTTCATCAGGAGCCCTTGACGTTGAGTAGAAGGAGGTGGGACTTTGGAGGGAGAAAGACCCTACCTTTGTTACAGGGCAGGGAGAGGGGCACCCCAGAACCCCCAAACCTGCCCTCTCTGAATGGGTTCTGCCATTCGCCACATCAAGACAAACATATAAGACCTTTAATGAAAAGGAACTTTAATACAATTAGGGAACAATACAGAAAGGACCAAGAAGATAGTTACTAAGTCAGCATCCAAAGTTACCCATCTCCTTGAGGGTAAAAGTCCAGCTAAACAGGATTGGCCCAAAGCAAGGCCCAAAAGCTGCCACACGTCTAAAGGACCTTTCAGTGGAGACCCATAGAAAAGGGTCAGAAAGAGTCAGATGAATCCAGGAGGACAAGAGCAGCATCAAAATCAAGATGAAAGCTGCCACTGTTGACCTCCCCACGGGCCCTCACCCGCATCTGTTCCAACCAGTCCAAGACCAAGAAGCAAGCGCAGTTTCTTTACATGTCCCTCTGCTCCACGTGCCTCCTCCACGCCTCCTCACTGCTCTCCATCCTGCTTCCTTCTTCCTCCCTGCCTTCTGTCCTCTCCTCTCTCCAGCATCTTCTTATCCCTACTCAGCTCCACCCACTTAGGGCGGAACAGGGATTCTGGAACTTCCTCCTTTTTTGGGGGACCACCCTGTTACATGCTGAAGCTGGGCTCTTTTCACCTTTGAAATAAGTAACCCTTAGCAAGGGGCTTCATTTCTTGGATCCTAAATTCCACTTTTATTTGTGAGTCTTTTAAGGGTTACATGCAGTGTACACAGCCCCTGACGCGGTTCGTGGCTCACGGCACCGACAAGAGGTGGTCTTTGCCCCCCGCCGCCCCCCACCCCCCCAACCCCCTCAGTGAGCGCCGAGGCTCAGCGCATGCCCGCACAGCCTTGCGCACCTGTCCCGAGGTCTGTGGATCCCCAAGGGCAGCTGCCAGACCTTGGGACCAAGGGCCCAAGCAACCTGGACTCATGTGATGAGAATCCACCAGGACCTCCCCCCCCCCGAGAACGGGCTTCCTGCAGCCCCAGCCCGGCCATGGGTACCGCCACCATGGAGCTTCATCCCAGCCCACAAGCACTGGGCAGCTGCAGGGCAGATCAGGCATCCTTGGGAGGGTGGGGAGGCCGCACCACCTCAGGAAGCACACTGGGGCTGACCTCACCGCCAGGGCTAATCAGTGGCGCGTCCGATGGCGAAGGAATGCTGTCCTCTCGAGCCAGGTCACAGACTGCACAAAGCGCCATGACTGATGGCTGTCCTGCCTTTCTGTGCTGCCCTGGCAGTGGCCAGGTTAAGGGATTGTCCTTTCCAGTGTGTTCTCTTATCTTCTGCTTTGCATAGCGCTCAGCCCAGTCAATAAATTGAATCAACTCTGTGCTCTCGATGGCGTCTGCCTTAACAAGCATCTGCTTATACCTCCGAAAGCAATGTCCACTTGTTTAGATTTATCTTCATTTCCTTTCACGGGGAGCCTCAAACTTTAACACTCACTCGACTGAGTTCACCGGTTTTCTGGGGGTCAGAGGCAGAGCCCCCAGGCAGTGGTGAGGGCGGTCACTGCTGTGTGCGGGTGTCTGCCCTGGTCACGCCGCCCTGGAGGACACAGCAGCTCTTCCTCCTGCCGGCGCCATCACGACCGGGCCGTCCGCTCTCTGTAGCCCACATGGGTGTGATTTCCCGAGGAGCAGGAGCCTCTGCTGATAGCTCGAGCCAACACACTGCTCCCTGTCTTAGCAGGGGTCACGCCCTTTCACCTTTTTGATGTCTTTAATTAAAAACTGAAAAGCTTCTCAGCCCTGAAAGATGAATGGGGGGGCAAGCCTTATTATTAGCACATGCCACCTCTGGAGTGGAGCTGTGATTAAATGCAAATTGGTGCTTAGGAATAATGAGCCAG
This sequence comes from Galemys pyrenaicus, assembly GCA_019455555.1. NCBI lineage: Eukaryota > Metazoa > Chordata > Mammalia > Eulipotyphla > Talpidae > Galemys > Galemys pyrenaicus. The sequence continues at coordinate 6,072,457 of JAGFMF010011680.1, read as the reverse complement.
GAGGCCCACAAGCAAGGGCAGCCAGCACTTCTCCCCTCCAGGGTGTGATGGATCACGCCTCTGGGCTTTGGAGGAGCTGGCATTGCACTGGGCCTAACTTCGGAGATTGATTTTAGATAGGATCAAAAAGCCCCTCAAATCCATAATTGAGGCTTAAGAAACATCCTCCAAAGCCAGATGGAAATGAATGTAAGCTGTGGGTCCATTCCTCCTTTTCCGGCGGCACGTCAGCTCCGGGCACTGACCTGTAGAACATTTCTTTCCAGAAATAAGTACTGAGGGAAGGACCGAAGCTCGGCCCAGGTTTCTGGACAGGCCTGTCCGTGTAGAGCCGCTCGGCTTCTTAGCCTCCTTCAGGAGACGGAGAGGCTAGGTGCCTGTGGTCACCAGGCAGTAGCTGGCTTTCTTTTAAGTCCAGCATTTGTCCAAAAGTACTGGGTGGCAGAGGTGCTTGCATCAGGATAAACTGAAGGAGCCAGGAAAAGGCTTCACGAATGCGTGGCTGTGGCTGAGCCTGTAACCATCTCTAAAAGCAGCGGCACGCAGCACAGGGCCTTGGCCCCATGCCTGTGCCTTAAAGACAGCTGCTCCCTCCTCGAACGCAGCGCCGAACCAGAATAGAGCCCACACCCTTTGGAGACTCAGGGTGTGGGGAAAAGTTAAATTGCTGTTTGTGAAATGAAAGGAACTCCACTATTTTCCAAGCAGGCCGCATTCATACTTTTAATCACAGGTTTTTGAAAAGAGAGACAAAGGAAGGGAGAGAGCTGTCACCTATACACCTATTAACGCTACTGGTGTATTTTCCTGTAATTTTTCCCTCCATTATTCACTGCAGTGGAAGATGGGCGTGAGGCCCCACGGACGGCGGAGCTGTGACTTACTCTGGGTGCCTTGGATCCTTCCCCTCAAAAGTGTTGGCTCTTCTTTCCCTCTCCCTCTCCCGGGTCTCAGGCAGAAACTGACCTTATGAACACAAAGGGCCACTTCTTCCTCTGAGAGTAGAAGGAGCTTTCGCCTTGGCTAAATAAAATCACAACCATAATAGAACCATGCACTGTTATGTGACCGAGTGTAGCAGAACGTCGATTCTCTGTTTCAGCGGAACAATTTAAAAAGATGTTTGCCACGCAGTCACACTGCCAGTGTTACCTTTCCAAACGTTTCCTTCCCAAACTGCAGCGAGGTGTGGAAATAGTCATTTGCACGCCGAACTCTTAAAAACAGTTGTATGATAAATGATCATTGTCGCTTCACTCTTCTTGTTAGGAAAACAGCGCTACTGAGAGGTAGTTCAACAGCACACGTGTCGTTCACAGTGTGCAAACCCAGCCGATTTTAGCACACTTACAGAGCCGTGACCACACGGGACATTTTCATCACCAAAAAGAACCCTATTTGTGGGCCCTCCCTGGTGGCGCAGTGGGTTAAGCAACGCACTATGAAGCAAACTGCAGCCACTGCAGCACGAGTTTGATCCCTGCTGCTGGCCAGGGAGGGGACCC
>JAGFMF010011680.1:6023644-6070902 GCA_019455555.1 Galemys pyrenaicus | reverse complement strand
CTCTCCTGCTGTGCCCGCTGCTCCCCTCAGCAGTGTACTTCTGTTGATCTGCCTGTTCTGCTCCCCGCTCTGTCTCTGGTGAATCCTCTCACCCCCCAACACCTCTGACCTGTACCCCAGTGCTTGTACGCATAAATAAATAAATCTTAAAAAAAAAAAAAAACAACCCTATTTGCGGCGTGAGGAGGCCTTTATGTCAGTTAAGAACTGATCACGATGCCTCCTTTCTGAGGACGCCTGGTGCAAGGTTTTTACTTTGGGTGCGATCCGATTGCAGATATGGAGGGAGAGAAAGTTGCACCATGTCTCAAAAAGCTGCCGTCTGGCCTAGGAGCAGAAGCAAAGTCGCGGCCAGGCCAGGGCTCAGGGCCTTGACAAGAGCGGCTTAACTGGGGTGCGGAGGCCTCAGCTCAGGACAACCCTTAAATTCCATCTTCTTCTGACTGATGAGTTGAAGCAAAAAAAAAAAAAAAAAAAAATCCCTGAAGATGCATATTTCAGTCTGTGAAGCATGTTCTGGCAAATATGACGGTGACACCTTCTTAGGAGTCAGCCCAGGTGCCGGCAGAGACGCTAGGGCTCCGGCATCACCCAGGCGTGTCCACGCTGCCCGTCACTTAGGGCCCAGGGTGGGACTCGCTTCCTCGGGGGTCGGGGCACCAGTTTCTTCCCAGGCTGCGCAACCTGGAGAGGTGGAGGGTCACCATGGGGTCTGGATTCCAAGAGAAGTTTGCAACGTAATTGCCCCGCAGGTTTTGCTTAGCGATGGGCTTATGCTGAGACACGGACCAGAACGAGGGAGTAATTACTGGACTGGTCTCGGGCTGGCCGGGCAGAGAGAGATGAACTGTCTGTCCCTTCAGCACAGGGAGGGCGGCCCGGTTCCCTCCATCGCTGTGTCTTCCAGATGCATTTGGCATCGGCGGCCACCCGCGTGAGACGAGGGCCTGTAGGTCGGCCCGTATTCCTGAATCACGAGACATAAGTCAGAGCCAAGCACCAGAACTCGAGACTGTCGAGACTGTCTGCGATGCTGCTGCTCTGTAATGGGGAGGGGGTGGGGAAGGGGCTGGCAGCCGCTTACTTGCATCCAGGGACTGAATTGGGCTCCTGGGACCTGAGAGTTGCTGACTTGGCAGCAGTAGGATGGTCACTGTGGTAGAGCCAGAGCTTGAGAGCCTTCCATGCGGCGAGCAAGCTGGGGGCCTGCTCGGGAACCCACACAAGCTGGACGACTCAGGGACGGCCTGCCTGCAGCTCCCTTTAATATCGAGAAAGCAGAAACGTTCCCGCTCCTTTAAATGGCTGCTTTGCCTGGACTTGAACCTGCATCGGAGCACTTGAAGGTTTTGATAAAAGCACCCTTCCCCATCTCAAATCAGAAATGCAAATGTCGGAAAGCCAGATAGCTTTCCATGAATTCTTTGGGAAAAAAGCCCTTGTCTCTGTTCCAGGTGTGTAGAAGTTCATAAAGCACAATAAAATTTTACTGCTCTGCTCAAACACGTGGAGGCTTTTTTTTTTAAAAGATTTATTTATTTATGCATAGAGGCGGGAGGTGAGAGGATTCACCAGAGATAGAGTGGGGAGCAGAACAGGCAGATGGACTGAAGCACACTGCTGAGGGGAGCAGCGAGGAGGCAGGAGAGGTCCCGTCAGCTGCGCCCTGTGGGTCCCTCCCTGGCCCGGGATGGAACTCACGCTGCTGTTCAGCGGATGCTCCACAGTGCAGAGCTCAACCCGCTGCGTCCCCAGGGAGGCCCAATTTCAAAAGTTTTGTCTCCTAGGGAAAGGCCTTTATTTCCATGCCTGAGAGGAAGCATCTGTTCTTTCTTCAAGGGAATTTAGAGAAGCTTTGGTCTGTCCTGTTTACAACAGAAATGGAGGGTACCTTTAAAGAGACCCGCTGGTACCCGTGAAGATGCACCCCACTGGCCTTCCCCAGCAGCCGAGCTGGCAGAACTCTTTCACAGGAGGGCGCTGGGCTTCCCCCAGCTCCTCTCCAAACAGCTCACCCAGCAAGGCTGAACTTGACTCTGGCTGCTACTCACTGGCCGGGCTTTTTCCGGCCACGGGGCTTTGTTTGCCTCTCAGCTCAGCCCTCACTCTCGGGCCAGGGGCGAGGGGCTCAGCGTTTTGCGCGCAGGCGGGCTTGCTCTCTGGCTCTCGGGCTCCAGACGGCCAGTCCCGCTGCACTTGCTGACTTGGTCGGGAACCACTCCTCTCTGGCTGGATTTACCCAATAACCAAGGCCTCTGGTTTGCTTAAGTTCACAGGCCTGCCTTGAGAAAATGGGCCCAAGAATATAGAAGCAAGAACAAAGATCTATTGATTTATCAGGAGTGGGCAAGTTCAGCATCAGTGCAAGTTCAGCATCAGCACAGTGGATTGCATCAGTGGGTAATTAAGTATTTGGGGATGTCTGTCTGTCTGCCTATCTATCTGTCCATCCACCCATCCATCTACTATCTATTACCAACTCTTCCTAGTTTGGTGACTGAAACTGAAGGAACTTGTGAGCTCTATAATGAGTTACTTTCAAACATTATGGGGAAATGAAGAAACAGCTTTTTGATGTAGCGTGTCAAATTCTGCTTTGAATGACTGTTGCAAATTGTACAGAAAGATTTGAAGTGATTTGAATTTTCAGATAGCACAGAAAGGTTGAATTGTATCTCCCTCGTTCCCAGATATATTAAATTCCTCACCCCAGCTCTGAAGGTGACCTTACTTGGAGATAGGACCTTCAGAGAGGGGAGTGAGTGAAGGCGGCATCTTTGGGTGGGTCCTCTTGCACCGTGACTGGCATCCTAATGGAAAAGGGAAATCTGGACCCAGAGACAGACACAAGGAGAAGGTGGCCGCCTGCAAGACAAGGACAGGGACCGCCGAAGCAACCGACCTGACCCCCTGACTGCAAACTGCCAACCTTCAGAAACACGAGGCCGTAGCTTTCTGGTGTCGAAGCCCCTAGTACTTGGGTCTGCATCACAGCACACCAAGAGAAGGAACACAAAGACCCATGAAGGGTGTGGATGGCGAGGACCTTAAGCGGGGCTGTGAATATTGAAAACTTTGGAAGAAATTAAAGTCAGGCTTTAAAAAGGAGGAGGTGGATACCATAAAACCCTGACTGTGTTTGAAGTAGGAGATATGATCTGTAGGGCAGATCAGTGAGTCAAAGCCAGGCCGGCAGAGGTGCTGCCTTCAGCAGAGCATGACTAAGGTCACAGTCATCTTCCCCCACCAGCCTGGGATGGTTTGTGGGCTGCCCCACCCCACCAGGGGGCTGGCTGCGCCCGGGGCCGTGGAAGCCAGTGCTGATTCTCTCTTCCTTTCTTGCTGGTCATGGGAGTTTATTCCTTTTCACACTCAACTAGAAAACAATAGTCATGAAGGTGGGGGGGGGGCTGGGGGGGTGGGGTTTTTTTTTTTTTTTTGAGCACTCTGGGGTGTTGGGCTCTTTTCTTGGCCTGCAAGTGAAGCTGAGGGCTGATGAATCACAAAGAAAACCATACCTCCTGGTTTTTCTTCTTCAGCAAACATTTCCTGAGTGTTTGCTCTGTTCCAGGTGCAGGCCGGGCGCTGGGGCCAAGGCAGGGGTGAGGAAAGCACACAGCCCTGGCCCACGTGGCACTTGGGCGCGTTGTTTAAGAGGCAAGCTGGGACCTGAGCTGCCGGGATGCGCACATTCGCAGAGGCAGACAATGCTCGCTCACTGGAGCGGGAGCAGGGTGCAGAGAGAGTGGGAGGCCAAGGAATGGGGAGGGCTTTTGGCGGGGCCAGCATGACAAAGACCCCCTGGCCCCACTAAGCCAAATCTTTGAGTCGGCTAGTGCACTCCTGAGTCCACACACCCTATGGTGAGTGTCACCTGCTGTCAGAGGTGAGTCTGGAAGGACAGGGTTGGGCTCTGCCACCGAGCTCAGGCACTGTCCCCACTGCCGGCTCTTCCCTAAGCACGAGAGGCAGCGAGGGAGCCCCAGGACTGCAGACACAGGGCATTTCATTCGAACAGTAAAATTTGCTCTTTGTTTCTAGATTGTTCTTGTGTCCCACCTTGAAGAAAATTAACTTTGGAGGCATTTCTCCCCCCAGCCCCTATTTATCTCAAAACAAAGACCAGCCGTTAAAAGCGTGTTGCAATATGCAGACTTGCAGGGCAGAAGAGGATCTTGAATCTTGTAGATACTTGTGGGTTTTGTGAAATCTTGGCTCAGCCTCACCTGTGCGCAGAGCCCAAGGGGCCGCTCCCAGCAGCGCCCTGCTCACAGGTGCAGCAGCAGCCTGGCCTGGCGTGGCAGGGGCTGCTGCTCCTGGGAGGGGGCGTTAACCCCGGAGGCTCCTGGAGGAGTCTGAGGAAGCCCCCCCAGGCCCTGGGAAAAGCACAGAGCTGGGAGGGCTGAATCCACAGGCCCTTGGCTTCAGGGGCTGCCAGAGCACAGGGTTCTACCTCATCCCTCCACTGTGGGGGTGCTTTCCAGCCGCGCCGTCCTGCTGACAGCCCTTGAAGCTGCAGGCCCCCGATCTTTTTTAAAAATTAAAAAATATGTTGACTGAGGTCACATCTCCTCGCGACATTATACAATGCGTGCGTTGTTATAAGTCAATATCTGAGTCTAATTCCCCCTCTTACCGTTCTGTCCGGGGTAGAGAATGACGGGATGTCACGAGTGGATCTCCCCACTGGATCGAAGAGCAGCTTGTCACTGCCACTGGGTGTGTTCAAGCGTGTACAAAGGTGAAGGGAAGCGGGGAGCTGTGAACCTGAGGGAGATTTTACTTGAGCATATATTCATTGGGATTTTGCTCCTCTTGTTACAGGGCAGGGAGAGGAGCACCCCAGAACCCCGAAGCTTGCCCTCTCTGAATGGGTTTTGCTATTTGCTGCATTAAGACAAACATATACAATTTTTAATGGAAAGGAACTTTAATACAATTAGGGTGTAATACTGAAAGGACAAAGAATATAGTTACTCAGTTAAGCATCCAAAGTTACCCATTTTCTTGAGGGTAAAAGTTTAGCCAAATAGAATTGGCTTAAAGTAAGGCCCAAAAGCCTGCCACACGTCCAAAGGACCTTTCATTAGAGACCCATAGAAAAGGGTCAGAAAGAGTTAGACAAATTTGGGAGGAAAAGAGCAAAGTTAAAATTAATATGAAAGCTGCCATTATAACCTCCCCATGGGTCTTTTACCCACATCTGTTCCAACAGGTCCAAGACCAAGAAGCAAGCGCAGTTTCTTCACATATCTCTGCTCCACGTGCCTCCTCCAGGTTTTCTTGCTGCTCTGCATCCTGCTTCCTTCTTCCTCCCTGCCTTCTGTCCTTTCTGCAGAATCTTCTTTTTCTGCTTAGCTCCACCCACTTAGGGCGGAACCGGGATTCTGGAACTTCCCTTTTTCTGGGGACGACCCTGTTACATGCACTCTGATGGTTGCAGAAGAACTGGGTATGCCCAGGCTTAACTGTGGCATGGACATCAGTTAGACTGCAATCCTGTCTGAGCCCCTGACCATGAGCCCTGACCATGGCCCCTGACCACGAGACCCTGACCACAGTCTCTGACCATGGCCCCTGACCACGAGCCCTGACCACAGTCTCTGACCACGAACCCCTGATCATGAGCCCTAACCATGGCCCCTGACCACGAGACCCTGACCATGAGCCCTGACCATGGCCCCTGACCACAAGACCCTGACCACAGTCTCTGACCATGGCCCCTGACCACGAGACCCTGACCATGAGCCCTGACCATGGCCCCTGACCATGGCCCCTAACCATGAGCCCTGACCACAGTCTCTGACCACGAACCCCTGACCATGAGCCCCTGACCATGGCCCCTGACCATGGTCCCTGACCACAAGCCCCTGACCATGAGCCCTGACCACGGCCCCTGACCACGAGACCTGGACCACAAGCTCCTGACCATGGCCCCTGACCACGAGACACTAGCCACGAGATCCTGACCATGAGCCATGACCACAAGCCCCTCCCTGACCAGGAGCCCCCACCACGAGCCCTGACCATTTCACAGGGAAGAGAACCGTCCACGTGCTGGCACTACAACCCAGAGTCAGTTAGCTTGTCAGTTAGCAGGTGGGGCCCAGTAGGGACGGGAGGGTGGAGAGCAGGGCTGGTGTTGGAGCTGAGGGGAGTGCCAGCGGCTTCTGACCAGCTGGGGAAGGTGTTTCAGGCAGGGAAGAGCTGAGAGAATGCTTGAAGATGGGGGAGGGCGGCGTCCAGCAACGAGCAAGTGAGAGCGTGTGGCCCACGGAGTGACCAGACCAGCTGTTTAGGGAGCTTTCCAGTGGCTTCACCCCACCACCTCCCCAGTCCAGGGAGGCTGACTAATTGGGGCCCATCTTCAGCACAGGGGCCGCAGCACCGAATGAGATGGCCGAGTCACTCCGTTCCTGCTGGGCAGAAGACATGGACAAGGGGGTCACTTCATAGCATTGACTAAAATGCTCAAATAAACGCGGGGCATGGTGGGGGGGGCAGGAGGGCCCGGGTGACTTTCAGCAGACCCAGCACAGCTACCGGAGGCACCCCTGGCTCCCCGCCTTTGAGGGCTAAGCTGCCTAGAGGGAGGCTAGCTGTGACCTGGGGTGTTTGCAGAGCTTCTCCGGACGCTGGTGCCCAGCTCTGGCCTGATGTCTGTGGGTGGGCCCTGCTGCACCGTGGCCTGGGCGTGGTGACCATGCAGGCGCGATCCAATGAGCACCCTCTGTTTCCCAGCTTGGAGCCGCTCTTGAGTATTCAAAACAGCTCCCTGCTCCCTCCGCCCCACGGGCCCCCAATTTATTTATTCAAAAAAGATACAGCTCAGCTGTAGCCTCTATTTTCCAGGGAGGCCCATTTCCCAACTTTCCAGCTGGTCTGATGTGAGGGGACACGATCAGGTCTCCTGCCTGGCCGAGGCCCCAGCGTGAGCAAAGGGTCTGGCCAGAGCTGAAAGCCGCCATCATTGTCGGCTTCATCATGGTCGCCGTGATTATTATTGTTGCCATTTCTGGGAGCTCCCCAGCTGGAGCAGATGCTGATCACTCCGGAAATTCACTCAGGGACCCCAGGTATGACTGTGCACCTGGCTCAAGGAATATGCATGAATTGATTTCCCGGAGGGGAAGACAAAGCAGGAAATGCCTCCCAATGGAAAGGCCATTTCACACATGTCTCGAAGGCTTCCCCAAACCAGAGGCCATTGTTCCCGTGCAGCTGCATCTGGAGTTGGCACCTTCTTCAAAGACCACACCCCAGGGTCTCAGCCTCCACCAATTAAATGATCTTTGCTCTTCCTGCCTCCCTTCTTCTCAGCCCCTTTCCTCCCCTCTGCTCCCCACCCCCAGCAACTGCAACTTCATAACCAAAGTGTGCAGTGTGTGGCAATTTCTGGGTACAAGTTGCAAGCAGCTGTAGTGAAATCTTAGGGATAACGCAGTGAGGCTGAAGTTGACACAAGTCTAGCGAATTTAAAAAACACCTTTTGGGGATTCTCATTTGTGACCCTCCTTTATGTTTATACTAATCTTTGGGATAAGTTTTTCAGGCGAGTACATTCAACTTTAATTCTCTAGATCTTTGATTTTTGTATCTTTTAAGCTGCAGAAGCCTATTTTCAAATGAGGATTAATGCAAAAGCTAGGTCTCTCTTCCCCCTGCCCCAGTCCCTTCTGTCAAGACCAGTTCTGATCACTGGGCTTACAGACTCTTCTCATGCCTGCTCGGGAAGGGGTCAGAGGCAACATGGAGGATTAAAGACGATCCCGGTCTTGGCAGGGTGTCTTGATTGATCTCTAGAGCGTATCTTAAGCCTGAAGCTCTGCACTTATAATTTAATATGTAAACTTTTCATTCTTTTGGGAAAGAGACAGTTTATTATGGACACTCTTTTGAGAATCGTTACAGGGAAAATCTCGATAGTAAATTAGTTTAACACTGTCCAGCACATGAAGAGAATCGTTTATTCTTAATTAGCAATGATGAAAATGACAACTTTGCATCTCAGAACGCAAGTCTTGGGGTTAGCAGGCCTAGGTTGGAAATCTGGACTTTGCATTTGTGATTAGGCAAGGTGTATCTCTTAACTCTCCCTTTCACCCACGGTGAGTTGAGAATGATACTGCCTCCTGGCGCTTTGAGAAAGAGGCTGTGAGTCAGAAACATACAAGTTGGTGGACACAAAGTAAGACTTCAGCAAAAGGTATTATATGTACACCATGTGTGTAAAGTGTAAACATGTATCATTTCCCCCTCTCACCTATCTTTATTTTTCCTAGCTTTCCATATTCTCAGGTGTGGATAGGAATCTATGTTCAATGTTACAGGGTAGAATAGAAATTTTGTTTAGGATTCTAGTTCTCGACTTATCTTTTAAGTCGATTCACTGGCAATTCTCTACCTGCTGGAGCACAGTTTATTTAAAAAGCGGATAGCTAGGAAGTTGGGAGAAACTGACTAGGTTTCTTGCCAGGCTGATGATAGTAAAGTACCTCCTCAGAGGCAGAATCTGGAGCACACAGAATGAGTTTTAAATAAAGGAGTACACCTTCCAAAGGTATGATTACATTCAGGAAGTAATTCAGAAGCATTATCTTTTTTAAAAAATCACATTAGTCTTCCTGGGTTTCTTTGTTCTTCTTTGCCACCGAAACAGTCCTCCAGGATTTCCTGTGCTCTGAGGACCAAAGGGTGGCTCAGGGTAGGCTGGACCTTGGCGGTCACGTGTCAAGTGGGAGCCGTCAGGCAACCAAATGCAGACCCAGGAACATAAAGACTTAAATGCCAGATCAGGTGAGTGAACCACATGCTTAGTGCTGCTTTAACACACAGCGAGAAGCAAGGGGAGAAAGATGGCGGATTAGCACCCTGCCTGGTGGGGGCACGGCGGAGTGAAGGGGTCCTGTGTTAGGCAATATTGTGAGTATCTCTGTTTCTCCGTTTCTCTGACACCAGCCTTCCCTGCTGGGCGATGGGGACCAGGCTGGTCCCCCAAGGGAGGGCCCTGAGGCCAACACTCTTGTTTTCATGAGACGCGGGGGCACGTTTGCTGGGTTGTAGCCGTGGGTCACCAGCTAACCTGCTGGCTGTGTTTTCAGGCAGATGCAGGGTCAGAGAACAGTGATCAGGTGTTTCCGCCCTCCTGCCACTGGTGTGACGAGGGACACCTGCGGTGCTGCACGCGTGCCTAAGTGGGCATGCGCAAGTGGGTGCACCTGCGCTTGGACATGGGCGTATAAGGGCGGCGTCACGAGGACGCCAGCAGCAGAACAAGAGCAGCAGAGCAGGGGAGATAGAGAGGCAGTGAGAAGAAGCAGCAAAGCAACTGAGCGCGTGAGATGTGCTGGGGGCTAAGAGACCTGGCCCCCTGGCCCCTGCCTGCCGTGTACCTGGTGGCCTCTGATAATAAAAGCCTAAAAAAGCCACCAAGGGCTCCAGGACTCCTTCCTTGACCTGTCTGCCCGAATTGTCCAGCCCTTGCTCTGTGCCCCTTGCTGGCACCACAGCAGAGAACAGGTCGAGCCCAGCTGGTGCTCCTGAAGGGTGCTACCACTTGGATTTCGCTTCTGCACACCCCATTCTCCCCACCACCCCCAGCCTGCTCTGCTGACTTTCTCCATGTTTAGCGTGTCTCCACAGCCCCTGGCTTCTCCGTTTATTGCCTCTGTTCTCACTGGTGCGTTTCTCCCGTTTTCTGGAGTCAAACACCGTGCACAGGCATGGCGGGTACCTCTGCCAAGTGCCCAGTCAGAGGCAAGGAGGTGAGGTCGCACACACTCTTCCTGCACTTAGTAGGGCCGCCCTCCCCTTCCCCAAACTTCTTGTTGTCCCCAGATGAAGATAAGGGGCTTCGAACCACCTGGAACCCAGGCTTGGCCACTGAGCAAGCGGCCCGGGAACCCCTGCATTCTCGAGCATGCCCGAGGCAGCAGGCCCGCTCCCCTCTTCCCGCCTCAGCGAGGAGTGGAAAAAAGCCAGACAGCGGGGCTGAAACCCCAGCCTTGCCATTCGCCTCAGGGCTTGACCTGGGAGAAAAACCCTCTCCTCGAACCCTCCTCCCCCCACCCCCAAACCTTCTTCCCCTCGGCTGGGAAATACCGAGAAGAGATCTGTTCGGAGTGATTTGCGAAAAGGCACCCGTGCCGGTGGTCTAGACCGGCCTGGGCTCAGCCCCAGAGAAGCAGGGCTCTGCTACGTCCCCACGCTGCTCACACCTCACAGTGTGGCCCCCAGTCAATGGCATTCTCTATCCACTAGCCTCCCCTTCAGTTTTCACTCAGAGTAGTGACGGGTGTTTGGGGTTCCCTCCCAGCCCGAGAAGGGAGGGGGTTTGGCTTCTGGGGGCGGTCTCTTCTGCCATGGACGGGTCTCGCTCGCTCTCAGCAGGGTCTGGGGGACACTGCCTTCCAGGCCGAGCACAGCCGCAGCGCGCTGCCCCCGGCGTCCGCGCAGCTGCTGGGCAGAGTGGAGCACCGGCCGCCTCCTCGTCCTTCCGAAGCACTCTCAGCCCCGGGAGTAAAGTTTCCCGTAAGTGTGGGTGTTAAAATGGTTTGTTTTGGTGTTGTTTTTGATACTTACAAGTCCTTCCAGAGGCTCAGCAATGAACAGCCCTGCCAGAAAGTCATCACAGAGGAATAAATAACATAACCGCATCCTGCAGGCCACAGCCCTTGTCCACACGCTCATCCCGCCCCCTCTCTGTCTCCAGCGCCAAACTTGTAGTGGTTGCAGCAAAGAGGCTCTGGGCAGAAACCTGTGCCAAAGCTGCCTGGCTCCGCAGCGGGCCCGGGAGGACCTGGAGGCGGCCAAGGCAAACAGGCCGCATTATCGCTCCAGGCTCCGCGCACGCACCGCGCCTCGCGCCTCCAGCCCCGGACGGTGTTGGTGTGGATCCCGGGCAGCCGCCCCAGTGAGCACATCCGGGCTTTGCAGGGGCCCGTGCATTTGCCACTCGCCAGATGTTTTTCTTTGTTACCTGCTTTTGACCCTTGGGGTGCCCTGAGCCGAACAGCAATGCCTCTTTCTTGCCCGTTTGAGTAAAGCAAGCTTTTGCAGGCTGCTTCCCAAAACGAACAGCAGATTGCGCCGGCAAACTCTTCATTCTATCGGCGTCAATTCCTTCTCCACTCCCAAATCTGGACTAGTCCAAGAAACACCAGTCAAAATAAACATGTAAATCTTGACCTTTAAAAAAAATGACGACTCTAGCAGAATTATAAAAGACACCCCCCAGGGAACGAGGCTGCAAGATTCATGCCCCACTGAGTCTTAGGGGCCCACCTGGCAAGGGGTGCTGGGGTCGCTCACAGGCGGAACGCCCAGGCTAACGGGGGCAGCGCCCGCGCTATTTCTGCTGCTGCTGCTGGTCGCGACGCCCGGCGCGGAGACACTGAGATGTTGCTGAGCGTGTTCGCTCTCTCTCTGGCCGGTGCTGTGCATCCGTGGGTCAGTTTGCAGAAGCAGGAGTGCTTCTGGAATGTCTCACAGGCGGAGGGAGGAGGTGGGTACATGAACTTGAGTTGGGGAACGGTTCCATGAAGTCTCAGTTCAAGACTGAAGTTCAGTCTCTGGCGTCATTACCCTAGAAAGTGTCCAGCTGGTTCTTCTCCCTCCCCCCACCCCCAATTAATGGTTTGTTTATGTATTTTTTTCTTTCTTACAGTGTTTGCTTTCTTTTCTAGGTGTAGTCCCCATAGAATTTCCACTGCCAATTCACCCGTGCACCATCACCATAGTCCTGTGTGCTCTTCAGGTGTCTGCCTTGATCCCAATCCCTCCCTCTCCCCTGCAGAATGTCTCTGATTTGTAGTTGTCTGTTTATTTTTGTTTTTTGTTTTTTGTTGTTGTATTTTTTCCTTGATCCCCTATATTCTTCCTATAAGTGAAATCCTTGATGTTTTTCTTTTTCCTTCTGACTTATTTCACTGAGCATAGTCCCTTCAAGCTCCATCAATGTTTCTGCAAATGGCATTAGTTTATCTTTTTGATTGGTGAATAATATTCCACTGTATATATACCACATTTTCTTGATCCAGTCATCTATTTTTGGACATTTGGGTTGATTCCAAGTCTTATCTATTATAAATAATGTTGCGATAAACACAGAGGTGCACGTATTCTTTTGAATTAATGTTTTTGTGTCCTTTGAGTAACTCCCCAGGAGTGGGATTGCTGGGTCATATGGTAGCGCCATTCTTAGTAGACTGAGGAACCTCCATGCTGCTTTCCATAGAGGTTGGACCAGTTTCCTCCTAGTTCTTGTTGAACAAGTCTTGGCCTGAGCGCTGAGCTGGCTTCACCGTATTAAGCTGAAGGTGACCTTGCCGTCTGAATTCCTGGGGCATTCTCATTCTTGCGTCCCTCCTTCCCCAGTGTAGGAGCTGTCTGGGCCAGGCCACTCCTCAGTTCAGTCCGGCTTCCTCAGATGTGCCCAGGGCAGAGCACCTGGAGCTTCCCAGCATCCCCCTACTTAGGGCCTGTCAGTCTTTCCGTGATGGAGCACGAGGCACTAGGACAGCCTAAAGCCAGAGGCTGATCTTGGGAATGCACACGGCAGGATGCTGCACAAGAAATCCAGCGTCCCCCAGCCGGTGCTCCGTGGAGCGCTAGTGTTGTGAGATCTTATTTGATCCTAGTTAATGATACCTCACCCTGCCATAAGTAGCTGTGGTTTATAAAACACCCTGACCTACTTTCTTTAACTCTCAGGACAAATGGATGAGGCAAGTAGAATTAGGGACCTTTTACAGGTGCATTAACTTGGTCTCAGTGAGTCTTTTGTGATTTACCCAAGGTCAGCGGGCAACCAAGCTGTTTGACCTTTAGTCTCTGAACTCCAAATCCAGCATCTTCCCCAGCAGGCTGGGAGTCACGGGGCAGGAGACACTGCCTGCTGCACATGAGAATATTAAGCAGCGATCCGAGAACCTTACCCGTACCATGTAGTTTCCAGTGGAATCTGAGAAACAGCCTGCCTCGGCTTTGGTGGTGGGGTGGTGTGATGGCATAGGACAAGGTGGGAGACTACCCCCTAAATCGTGCAGCGTTGTGAACCGACAACGTCAATGCAAATGATGCAACTGACAAACAGCCGCTTTCCCAGGCTGCTCCCCCCACACCCCCCACCCCGAGTCCCCAGAAACCTGGGGCTATGTAGGGGGAGAGATTTTGAGATCGTAGGAAAAGAAGCCCGATATTTCCAGCCTGTCCTGCGGCTGATCGCAGATTTATAGCAGGTGCTTGTGTCACGATAGGGCATGGCGTAAACAGCGGCTGAACAATTGCAACAGCTCGTCTGTTTCATTTACAGATTCAATTATCCAGCGATCCTCTTATATTATTACAATATTTGCGTGTGGAATGCGTCTCCCTGTGAAAATAGTAATTTTCTTTTCAAGACGTGATGGGTAATTACATACAGTTCAGCTGAATTTCCCGTCTCCCGACAGAAGTGATGGCGTCAGCTACAGACGAGATTTCTTCCTGATAAAATGTGTTTGTGATCCTTTCCAATTAGAGCGTTATGGACAAGATTCAAGGGTCGCGCCAGGCCGACAGAGGAAGTGGGGACTCTGGAATTGGTCCTGTCACCCGCCTGGGGACTCGCGTTCCCTCCTGTCCACGTGCTTTCAGCTGGGAAGGCAGCGCTCTGGGGGACTCAGCGACTCTGCAGGACGGGCCTGCTTGGTGGGCCTCCCTGAGTGGGCTGATAGGGTGAAATGCCCCTAGACCACGTGTGTGGCATCTATGCCCTTGGCGTAGACCCCTCTTCCAGGCCAGGTCAAGGGGCTCCTCTGTCGCTGGGCACCCACACTCTGCCTTTCCACTCTTCCACCCAACCCTCTATGTCTATTTCATGGCGGTGGTACCTTGAGATCTAAAGTGGCACCTGCCACCTGCCGGGCTGGGTGAAGTCTCTGAATACACGCACGGAGGAAAGACAGATGAGCCTTCATGTGGCCTCAGAGCAAGGCCTGGTGTCCCCAGGGGCTGGACATTTCTAGATTACTCTGGATCCAGCCCACTGTGGCTATAGAAAACATGAAATAGATGTGTGCTTGTTGATAGGCTTTCTCTTGGGCCAAGCTTAAAGGTTCTGAGTCTTGCTTGATAAAGTTGGGGTGTAGGTGTCTGAAAGCACTTGGGTCATTGACTGAATTAAATCTAAACTCCTTGCCAAGATCTTCCTCGTGGTGTACCACTTTGTGGGGTGGTGTCGGAGCTCCCCACACTCCCCACTTCTTGAGGTAACTTTTATAATGTTTGTTATTGTAACAATAACACAGTTATAACATTTTGTTATTATAACAATAACATGCATTGATCACATGTAGTGAGAATTGTACTGATCACAAATGCTTGACTGGATCCCTCTAAAGGAGGGGATACCTTCCTTGGTGTTCCCCAAACCCAGGACAATGCCTGTTGTAGATGAAATGCTTAAATCTTTGTTGCATAAGCTACTGACTGAGTGAATCAGAGAGAAATGGCACAATGATTATTATGTGTTTTTAATTGTGAAAAAAGATAAGATGGCTTAGCCACAATTTTAGACCAATAAATATCTTTGGCGTGATCTACCAGGGAATAAGCTTCTGGAATACCAGCCAGCCACTTGGGAACTGGTTATTATTAGTGGTTAAATAAATTTTTGTTGACTGAATGAAATAAATGCGTGAACAGATGACCTGAGATGCTCCTGTAAATATATAGGTTGAACTTTGATTTCATTTATTTATTCATTTAGGATGTGTTTAATGGTCTTCAAAAAAGTATTCAAAGTGCCTTGGCTTACAAAGCTCTATTTGTTATAGGGTATAGGCTCACAGTGTTATGCCATGCCCACCACCAAGGTACCAATAGTTCTTCACCATCCATTGGCCTCCTCCCCTGTTTACTCCTCATGGTTTACTCCTTTCCCTCTGGTAACCTCAATTCTGTAGTCAGATTTCTAGGGTTTGCATTGGCTTTAGTTTTGTCTATTCTTTTGCTTTGTTCCTTTATATTCCACATGAGTGAAATCACTTTGTATTTTTCTTTTTCTTTCTGATTTATTTTGCTTAGTATAACCCTCTCCAGTTCCATGCATGTTGCTGCAAATGATATTTTTAACGGCTGAGTAGTATTCCATTGTGTATTTGTAACACATCTTCTTAACCCACTCATCCACCTTTGGGTACATAGTGTCACAAAGAACAGAGAAGTGCATCTATAGAACTTAGAGTTGATGTTTTTGTATTTTTTAGGTAGCTACCTAGGAGAGGGATTGCCAGTGATGCTCTTCCTTTTGTATCGTTCTTCTCCCTATCCTAATCTAAGCCTAACCACTGAGGACACTAATGCCCTTAAAATATTATGAAAGGGGACAGGAAAGTCTAGAAACTTTGTGAAATAGGGTAGCAAGTTGGGGTTATTTATAAAGGCGACTTTCCTTCCTTGGGTTTCTAGCATCCGACATCATTAAAAATAGATTGCATTTTAGGTCATTTTAAACACCTATCTTACTTTATTTCCACCATTAATTTTGCTTTTTCTTCCTGCAGTTCTCTGAGGTTGAAGCAAGAAACCTCAAGGTCACCTTCAATATTAGCCAGTTTCCCTGCTCGGGCCCACATTCCTATTCAGAGGTGATTCTCACCTGCTGCAGCACTGTCTCATGAAAGGGTAGTTTATAAAACTGTACCTGATATTCAAAATTTAGGCTTCAGTGTGAAACTCAGAGATCAACAGAACTGCTCACACGTTATTTGGATTTAAAATATGGGAAGAATATTAAGCTAGATGATCCAGGCTGATAAGCTCCACTTCAAGGCTTTTTATTAATTTAGCATTTCTGTCATCTAGATGGCAAAACCGCAGTCTCCCCCCGACCGCCGTATCGCTCCCTTTAATAATGCATACAGGACAGGGCTGAAAATCCTTCCTCACCCGTCTCAGTGCCGCTCAGAACTCGTCTCCCTCTGCTTGTTTCCTCATCCGCTGTGACTTGCTTCCTCCTGGCATGTGAATCGTATCTGCTTTCCTTTCAAGATTGCAAGATTTTCTGAGACAGGCTGGCTTTATTCCTCCTTTTTTCTTCCCCATCCCACAGCCTACCATGATGTGTAGGAAATAGCTGCTGAATAAACACAATGCAGACTTTCTCAAAAGGTTATCAGACTCCAGAGAGGTACCAAAGATGAACACGTGGCGAACAGCGTGCCTGGCACCAAGTGCCAGCAGAACAGGTGGACTTCTTGCCCTGTCTGAGTCCCCCAGGGCCCCCAGCCCTCCTCCCCGCCAGCTCTCAGCCCTCTCCGTGCTGCTCGTTCAGAGAGTGAACGCACTGCGTGGCTGCCATCAGTCGGGCCCCAGGGGGTGAGGAGGCAGCCTTGAGGGCCTGGCTCTGCTCTCCAAGGCAGCAGGGGTGAGCAGGAGGAGGCTGCGGGTGTGCAGGTCCCTGTGACAGTCGAGGGAGCGCCTGACACTCTCAGTTTTGCTCTGCAGTGAGTGTGCAGTCAGTCCTCATCCCCAGAGGGCAGGGAAGAGGAGGGTGGTGTTTTCCCCTGTGGTGTTTTGGCCTCACTCCAGCCCAGTGCGGTGCTGGGTGGAGGGAGCCTGAACCCCGTCTTCAAAATCCTGGAGGAGTTTTGATGTATATGAGCTGGTGGGAGGAAGGGAACCCGACGCCCTTGGTTTGTGTTCTGTTCCGACAGGGCCTGTTTTAATTCATTGTATTGGGCCTCCCTGGTGGCGCAGTGGGTTAAGCAATGCACTATGAAGCAAACCGCAGCCACAGCAGCATGAGTTCGATCCCTGCCGCCGGCAAGGCAAGGGAGGGAACCCACATGGCATAGCAGACCTCTCCTGCCTCGCCCGCTGTTCCCCTCAGCAGTGTGTTTCAGTCAGTCTGCCTGTTCTGTTCCCGGCTCTTCTCTGGTGAATCCTCTCACCTCCAGCAACTCTGGTCTGTACCCCAGCTCTTGTATGCATAAATAAATAAAAATCTTAACAAAATAAATAATTCACTGTATTGATCTATAGTGTTGATGCCCCAAAGAGAGTGATTCGTGTTGCTAGTCGAGAATAACCCTCAATGTGAAGTGTTATAATCTAGGCATTGCCACATTGTAAGGGACCACAGAGGGCACAATTCTGTGGGAGAGAAACAGAGCAAATCAGGCCGTTCTTGATGGATGCCTAGGGCTGACCGTGTGAGAGTGTTACAGGGCAGGGAGAGGAGTACCTTAGAACTTTTAAACTTGTCCTTTTTGAATGGGTTTTGCTATTTGCTGCATTAAGATAAATATAAAATTTTCAGTGGAAAGGAACTTTAATACAATTAGGGTACAATACAGAAAAGACAAAGAATATAGTTATTAAGTTAAGTATTTAAAGTTATTTATTTTTTTGAGGGTAAAAGGTTAGTTAAATAGGATTGGCCCAAAGCAAGGCCCAAAAGCCTGCCACACGTCCAAAGGACCTTTCAGTAGAGACCCATAGAAAAGGGTCAGAAAGAGTTAGACAAATTTGGGAGGAAAAGAGCAAAATTAAAACTAAGATGAAAGCTGCCACTGTTCACCTCTCCACAGGTCTCTCACCCACATCTGTTTTAATCAGTCTAAGACTAAAGAGCAAGGGCAGTTTGTTTACATGTGGCTCTGCTCCACATTTCTCCTCCAGGCCTCCTTGCTGCTCTCCATCCTGCTCCCTTCTTTTTTTCTTTCTTTTGTTCTCCTCTCTGCAGAATCTTCTTTTCCTGTTCAGCTCCACCCACTTAGGGCGGAACCAGGATTCTGGAACTTTTTCCTTTCCCTGGACGACCCTGTTACAAGAGGAGGCGGTCCCTGGGGGGCAGGGACACCAGGGAGCTCCTGGGGTGCATTCCTTGAGATGGCACATCCAGTGCAGGTCCTGGAGTTGCCCGGGTACCCAAGTATCAGCTCACCCCCAGTGCTGTCACACCTGCGTCTTTTTTTGGAATCACTGCAGGTGTCTTCCCATGCTGAGCAAGATCTACCTGAGGCCCACCCAGACTTGGGAGCGAGGGAGAATTTCTGGCACTTCTTTGGACCAATCAACATCCAGTTTCCCTGGTCAGCTGCTCCCCTGTCTCCTGGATCCTTTTTCTTCCTTCAACTCCTTGCACTCTTGTTGATCTGCGGTGTCTTGCTTTTTGCATGATGTAATAGCCCATCCTAATTTGTCACCTTGTCCCCAGATTCCTCTGCCTCCATTTGAGTCAGGGCACTTATTCCCAGCACCCATCCTACCACAAAGAGAAACCCCCCAGCTCCAGCTGGACTCTCCAGTGTTCTCATTATTAGCTACAGGTCTTTCCAAAAATACTCGAGTCGGTCACTGCATCTTTGCGTCAGTCCATGTGCCAAGCCTGATTTCTGGCCTCCCCCTTTCCATAGATGTTTCTAGAAACATTGACTGTTTCCCATCTCAGACAGCACTGTAGCGTGACTCACTTTATGACATGCTCCCTTCCATCTGTCAAGACTGCTCAGATGCCTTTTCACTCCTGTAACTCTTCATGCTTCCCTGACACAGAGAATTAATCATTTTACCCCTCCAAGATCTCTTTTAATATTGCACATGCCTTTTTATAACACTTTACATTCAGTGCTACTTTACTATCAATAGTTATTTGCATTTATCTTCCATAATAAGCTAGGGAGGAAGGAACTCTATCTTAATTTGTCTTTGCACTTCTTGTACCCATCTTGGTCCCTACTAGTTGTCTAATAGGTGCTTTGACAAAAGTCCGGGGTGAATCTTCAAATCTGAGGACACAATGTGCCCATGGGATGGACAGTCCAGTCCATAAATATGGTGTTTTGACATGAGTATTTATTGGTTATTGCAATGGCCGCAGGGTGGCTATGGAAATTATACCATCTTACAATCAGATCTCAAGTTGATTCTGGCATTCAAAGTTCTTCATAGGCACCTGACTCTTGTGCCTCTCTGGGTTTAGAACAGTGCTTCTTAAATCTTTTGTTGCCCCCAAAATCTGGGCCCTGATGCATGCAAAATTCTGCAGATTATTAAAGCATCTGTGGACTTTCTGAAGTTTATCCAAAAGATAGACTTTCTTAGAAATCTCTGATGGAGCAGAATCTTTCAGAAAGAGGAGTTCATCTCTGTTTTTCTGATGGACAACTTACCTATAGGGCAGAAAGGGTTGTGGTTTATTTTTTAAACACCGGGGACTAATTTGCCAAGATCTGCAATCAGCACGACCTGCAAGCGGTTACGTGTTTTCACAGAACTCTCTGGCCTGAGTCATTGCTTCCATGCTAACCTGGTGACTGGAGAAAGCCTTGGTCTCTTCTTCTCCCATAATCCACGTGCACTGAGGCTTCATTCCTCAGGGATCAGAGTCCAGGTTCAGGAGACAAGTCTGGGGGCCAGTCCTGGTTTTACTACAGGGTGTGATATTGGGTAAATGATTCTCTTTCAGCTTCACTTTCCTCATCTGTCACATGGAGGATGAGAATTGCCATGTGTGGCAAGATGAATATGACGTAGAACATCAGAAGATCTGTAAAGAAGGCTGAAATGGTACCTGGTACAGCTTCAAAAACCTAGTTATCTAGTGTGTTATTTTTATTTGATGTTCCCTGCATTACACATTCGCTCTTCTAAGACTGGTTTTGATTTATTTTTCATACATTAATTTAAAATGTGCTAATATTTGGTGGGAGGGAAGGCTGTGCTTTTGAATGTTTATAATTGTATTTTCTTTGATCTCATAGTCAAGAAACAAAGACAAGGAGCAAAGTGTTGGAGAGGATGTAGATACTGCTGCTGGGACTGTAAACTGGTGCAGTCATTGTTGTAAGCAGTATGGATATTCAAAAAAATTACAAATAGCAATTTCAAACAGTCCAGATATCCTGCTTCTGTGATATCTGGTAATCAGTTTACTCCCTAATTACAAAATACTAATTTGAAAAGATACAAGTAACCCCATGTCTATTATAGCACTATTTATGATAGCCAAGATGTGGAGACAACCTAAGGGCTCAGAAGCAGGTGAATGGGTAAAGAAGATATGATCTGTGTACACAGTGGAATACTACACAACTATTTTTTTATTAGATTTATTTAATTATATTTGATATCATGGGTAGTCCCCAGGGCGTTCCCACCACCATTTCACCTGTGCACCTCCCCTCAGTCCCTTGTGCTCTTTCTGCCTCATCCCCTTCCTTCCCCTCCCCCCAGTGATCCCTTAGGTTTGTCTTTGTCCTTTTGTTCTTGTTGTGTTTTTTGTTTGTTTGCTTGTTTGTTTGTTTTTGGCTGTAATTGTTCATTTCCTTGGGCTCTCATTATTTTTAAAATTTTTTTTAAAGATTATTTACGCCAGAGGTGTGGGGGGGTGAGAGGATTCACCAGGATTCACCAGAGACAGAGCGGGGAGCAGAACAGGCAGATCAATTGAAGCACACAGCTGAGGGGAGCAGCGGTCGAGGCAGGAGAGGTCTGCTGCGCCATGTGGGTCCCCTCCCTGGCCAGCAGCAGGGATCGAACTTGTGCTGCAGTGGCTGCTGTTTGCTTCATAGTGCGTTGCTTAACCCACTGCGCAACCAGGGAGGTTCCTTTCCATTCCTCCTAAGAGTAAAGCCATCCGCTATTTCTCTTGTCTTCTGACGTATTTCACTGAGATACGATGCAACTATTAAAAATAAAGTGAAGCCTGCCATTTGCAGCAACATAGCTGGAACTGGAGGCTAGTATGCTAAATGAAATAAGTCAGACAGAAAAAGACAAATACCATATGACTTTACTCACAGGTGGTAAAGCAACAAAATAATGCACCAAATAAAGCAAACAATAAACGTGTAAGCTATAAGATCAAATTAAGTGATTAGCTGAAGGGATGTGAGAAAGAGGGTAAGTATACAGAGTTAAAAGGATCAATTGTAGGGTGAAGGACCGAACTGGGCTTTTAGGAGCAAACTTAATGCCGTCTACACCGACAGACATTGACAACGATGCACACCTAAAACTTCTAAAATATAATGCGATGTTACTTAAACAAAACATTTAAAATATCACAATTGTTTAAAATGACACACATTCGATGATTTTAGGAGATGGAATAACAGAAGGTTAAAAAGGACAACCGTGAAATTATAGCCGGATGCTTGTTAAACTTCAGGAAGTCAGGATTTGAGGTTATTTTACCTGAACAGTTGCTGACTATCTTCTGCACTTCCCAGAGGCAGAAGAGCAACGACATACATAGTAAGAGGTCAGTGTCCCCATTCGTTTGTCATTACCCTTCGGACGGGTTGGGTGGGCAACAGGGGGTGAAAGCAATTCCAGGCCCTAGTTCTTATGACACCGGAGAACTATCTGAATAAATAAATTCAAACTGATTATGTCCACAGTTACGGAACGTTCCCTGCCCAACTGCGACCTTCCTATATCTCACTACGTGCTCCGAAATCTGAGCCAGGCCTGATGACAGGCTCGCCCGCCGTCCCAAAGCTCAGGATTGTTCTGAGAACCCGTCTCTGAGCAGCAACAGCGTCAAGCAAATAGGTGATGACCGTTCATTTATAGGGAAGCATGTTTGAGCTCCCCTTCCCAGACCCCCAAGCAATCTCCACCCCCCCCGCCCCCCGCCAGCTACCACAGCTCCGGCGGGGACACGGGCCGCGTGGAGCTGGGCGGGCCGGACTCGGGCCTCTCGGCGATGGGCAGCTGCCTCCCGGGCCGGCCGGAAATGCACGGCGGCAAATCCCGCTTTCCGACTTCCGTCGCAAACACGGACACGGCCCGGGAATTTAGACCTGCGACTCGGTGCTCGCTTGGACTCGGCCAAGTGGAGAACGCGGCGCTGCTGGAGGGGACGGAAGTCAGGGCGGTAAGGAAAAGATGATGTTTTAAAAAGACATTATTGAATAGATAGTAATTTGGCCTTTGCCTGGTTTGCGGACTTCAGGTGAACTGAACTCAGGGAGGCCGGAGTCGCAGATGCCTCATGTGAACACCGGGGATTCCTACAGCCCGCTTTGTCAGGAAAAAAAAAAACCCCTTTGACTTTTTGTTTAAAGCAGAGCGCTGGGTGTTAAATGCTGACTTGGCCGCAGGCAGGCAGCAGCCCACCCTCAGCGGCAGCAAGGAAGGGGGAGCCTCCTGCTTGGCAGAATTCCTCAGTTCTCACCCAACCGACTTGACTCAGGGTGTGTTAGCCTGCTCCAAGCGGCTTCAGGGGGTGCGGGGCTGTTCGGGATTATCTTTTAGAATAATACAGCATCACTTGCTTAAGGAGTGATTTTTGCAACAGGGTGGTTTTTAGGAAAAGGGGAAGTTTTAGGATTTTGCTTTTGCTTTAAGTAGGGTGGAGCTGAGTAGGGATAAGAAGATGTTGGAGAGAGGCGAGAAGAGGACAGAAGGAAGGGAGGAAGAGGGAAGCAGGATGGAGAGCAGCAAGGAGATGTGGAGGAGGCACATGGAGCAGAGGGACATGTGAAGAAACTGCGCTTGCTTCTTGGTCTTGGACCTGTTGGAACAGATACGGGTGAGGGCCCGTGGGGAGGTTAGCAATGGCAGCTTTCGTCTTGATTTTGATTTTGCTCTTTTCCTCCCGGATTTGTCTGACTCTTTCTGACCCTTTTCTATGGGTCCCCACTGAAAGGTCCCTTAGACCTGTGGCAGCTTTTGGGCCTTGCTTTGGGCCAATCCTGTTTAGCTGGACTTTTACCCTCAAGGAGATGGGTAACTTTGGATGCTTAACTTAGTAACTATGTTCTTTGTCCTTTCTGTATTGTTCTCCTTTCCTTTAAAAGTCTTATATGTTTGTCTTGATGCAGTGGATGGCAGAACCCATTCAGACAGGGCAGGTTTGGGAGTTCTGGGGTGCCCCTCTCCCTGCCCTGTAACAATTTGACACTGTGGGAAGGCAGCTTTCTATAATGCAGTTGCAAGCATTGTATCTGCACGGTATGCATCAGTGGTGTTCAGCCAGGGCTCCGTTTTGCCTCCCTGTCCTCAGGGGACATTTGACGATGTCTGGAGACACTGTTGGTGGCCACAGCCAGGGTGCTCTTGGCATCTAGAGTGTGGAGACATGGATGGTGCTAAACATGGCTGTGTCATGGGCAGAACAACACTCCTGTCCCGCTCCCTCCCCTGAGCAGAAAATAATCCAGTCCAAAATGTCCACGGTGCCAAAGAAAGCCTGGGTGAAATGAAATTGTCTTCAAATCTCTTCCACCTTTCTAACCTGAACCCGTTTAAAAATATTTTCCCTTCCAGCACAAGCAGAATTAATGTGATGTTGAATTCTGTGGCTTTGACTGAATTCCCAAGTCTGATGAAATGATCATTGCCCTGGATTCTTTTCTTGCTGTCAGTTCTCAACTTTCTCTGGGTCTCTCATTCTGGGGATTGTTTGTAGAATGGTGGAAACTGAAGGAGAACTTGGGCCACCCCCACCTCGCTGAAATCTGCCTATCATTAGATAGGGAAAAATTGTCTAATAAAACCAATTTAACAGCAGACCAAGGAAGAGATTAAGGAGACAGGAATAGATGATCTTACTGATAAGAATTAGAAATATGTCTTAAAAAATTTGAGGAAATAATTAGAGTCCTCTCAAGTCATTTAAAAATATGATTGTTACATTCCTAAGACTAAGAGCCCCCCATTTACCTGCCAAACATTCTGGGTGTTTCCCTTAACATTCCTTCAGCCTTCAGTGTACTAAGTGAAATACAGCTGTGGCTTCTTTGTGTCCAATTTCAATTTGGCTTCCTTGTCTGCATTCATACATTAATTAACAAGTTAATTTTTTAAAGTCATGTTTTTATGCCTAGTGTGTTTCAGCACTCTGTTAGTTATTCAGCAATGCAAATATGATCAGAGCATGATTCTTGCACTTGAGAAACAGATGAATTCAGTGAAAGAAAAATAATAAAAGAAATATTTACAACTGATGTGGTCAGTGCTATATAAAGAGAAGTGCAAAGTGCTCTGTGAAGACACACAGGACTAATTCTATTTGGGTACCTGAGAAAAATTGTATGTCCAATGTAATAAATGAGTTGGGTATTGAAGGATGAGTAGGAGTTTTCTAGGCAGGTGCATGACAGAGGATATGAGCTAGCATGGATTTTTTTTTTTTGGTGACAGGAATATGATATTAGTAGGGATGGAAAACTGAATTTAATCCCCCCCAAACAACATGTACTCCAAGAGAACTGACCCTACCCTGTATTTTCCATGTATCCCCTATGTTGGAAGCAGTGCTGGGCACTCATCAGCATCAGCATTAACTTCAGCCAGAGAGTTGAATAAATAGAGTGTATGCCCCAGATCTTTAAGTGAAGAAATGATATGGTCAGGCTTGTGGTTATTGGGAGAGGGTAGATGGGAACAGAAGTAGGATGTCTGGTCTTAAGGAGATTGTGCTTTGGACAAGATGTGATCAGCACTAGAGCAGAAAGAGAGAAGGGAAGAGGAAGAATTCCAGAAATATTAGGAGGTAAACCTAATAGAAGTTGGAGAACTGGGCAAAAGGTTGTTGAAGGCGCCGTCTTTCAGAGTGGGTGCAGCCATGCTAGTGGCATTTCAACGTTCAGAAAGGTGTTTGAGGAAACACCTGTGGAAGCCAGGGAAAAGCAACACTCTGCTTGACAGATGTTGGTCTGAGCTTTGCTGGCTCACTCAGTGATTGTCTCCTGTGTTTTGTCTCCAGGGACCTGGGCAACTGGCTTTTGACCTCCCTCCCTTGTGACGTCCCAGGCTGGGTGTTGGTCTCACCGGTCTCTGCCTTTCTGGCCCAACACCTCCAACTTTAACCACAGACTTTCAAATAATTGCCTGATCTCGATATTCTCCTGACAACTGCCCACCTGTTCTTCTCGTTCTCTCCAAGGTCCTGGCCCAAGCATATCCTTCCCAGGAGGAGGTGAGCGAATCTTCTTCATTTTGTGATAAAATCGGCATTTCCTTTACAGACCAATGACCAAAAGTATATTTTAGCACAGTAACCTCCCTGTATTCCTCTCCTAAATGTGATTTACATAAAGTCATTAACATGTCTATTTCTATCAAATTAAGTTTTGAGAACCACTCTTGATATCTGCACTTATCTAGGGCATTCTGGGGATGTGAAATTAACTTTAGCAAGCACATCAAAAAGAAACCCAAACACCAAATGCTGAACATTTGCTACCAATGTGCTGTGAGAAATACATTTCTGTGGCTCCCAAGGACCGGATGCAGTTCTTACGTCTTCAGAGTTGTATTTCGATGATTTCTAGATCTTCTCAACGTTTAATTGAAAAGGAATGTGCTTAGTGGATTCCTTCCATGCAGGATGATTCCGATTTGATTTGCCAAGCAGCTCCTCTTTCGGCCTGGCTTCCTGCGACAGATGCATTTGGGTGGCGCCGCTCAGAGTCCAGAAGGCTCACGTGGCCGTCCAGTCAGCCACACTGCCTGGGAAGGCGCGTAGGCCAGTGACAAGCCGGTTAGACCGCTGGTCTTCCATTTTTGGATCCAAGATGCTTTAACTTCTTTACAGCTCAGCTTCTAGACTGAGTGTGGGTGTGCCTAGAAACGTAGGCGTGCGTAGAAAGTACCAGCAGTTGTAGGTCCTTTAACAGAAGTTGGGGTGTGTGGGGGGGTGCTGGCTTAGGTCTGCCTCAGGCTCAGTGACCACCAAACCACATAATTGCCCTCATCCCCTGCTAATGCACAAGGAATGCAAACTAGTCAGTCAGTCTGGCACAATGTGGTCATAAAGATACTTTCCAATTTTAGTCTTTATACATGGAAATTGGGGAGACATGACATGGAAGCCGGGACTGTGAAGAACCAGAATTAGTAATAAGTATTCAGCCCGTGGCTGCCAAGGCAGGCCGTGAGGAAGAGGCAATGCAACAATGCACAGTTTATCTATTATTAATCGATCTCGCCACAGAACCAGGTTCTTTAAAAAATGTATTTTTAAAACACCGTGTAGGCTTGGGAAAATCAAACATAGCATTGAGCTTATGTAGAAAGACAGTTTTCAAAAAAAAAATACATGAGGGAAATAAATGTTCACAATTAACCGTCACTTATGTACTATTCATACATGCCAGAGGCAGAATTGCTAACCGTTAAGCATGGATAAATTAACACTTTAAATGTGCAATACAGCCTTAGCCCTCCGTCGCATTTCCATTGCTAGTGGCCACTAAATACGTAGCTTTTACGAAAAGCTTTTAAAAAGCCAGTAAAAATATAAGTTCTACCTGTTAAAATACAGCCATTGGTTGAGCTTCTGAATATCCTTGTTATGCACGTAAAGCAGAACTCCAGGGAAGAGCAGACTGCCTGCCACACAGAGCCTGCCCTGGGGCAGAGACCACAGCAGGTGCGGTGGGGGCAGACCGTGTCATCTCGAGGTGAAGTGGTCCCTAGTTCTGCTGCGAGGATGGCTTGGCTCATCTGAGCAATTCTGCAGGTTGCCAGGGGATGGAGGCCCATTACTCAACACTGTGTATTTTGGTGCCTTTACTGCTCCTTCTTCCTGCTGTACAGACAGGAGCCCTTGCGTCCTCCTGCTGCCCGGGCCTTCTCAGATCACACAGCCCATCCTGGAGAGAATTTGGAGGATGAGTCTTTTGAGGCAGCAGCCTGGTTTCGTGCCACTGCTCCCTGCTGCCTATTTGACCCTGTTTGAGTTGGGGGCTGTAGTGCCCCAGATGCTTCAAGGGTGTACCTTGAAATGAGCCATGAAATGTGCAGAAATGGTGCCTGAGGACCCATTTACTGTCTGTGAAACCCCAAAGCTGGCAGATCCTCAGTGTCCCCCGGAGAACTGTGACTCTGCTCCCCACAATTTTTCCGATTCTCCATATGATCATTAATATGTAAATGTGAGTCTAAAGCACTGAAATGAATCCTGGATTATTGCATTTTCAGCTGTTAATTAGTGTTATGGACCCTCTGATCATAAAGCTGCTCCCTCTTTTTTCGGTGCATCGACGGGTTGATCTGACTGTCCCTGCGTGAATTTGAAAGTCATTATTTTGCCTTCGCTGATTATTGACTTTTATTATTTAAGATCTGCAGCAGCTCATGGAACATGCTGTGGGGTATTTTTCACTCTTGTTAAGAAAATAGGTCGGTTGCTGGCTCGGGACTTGTATTCCGGGGAGCCCTGAGTGCTGAGAGGGCATTTGGCTCTGTGAACCTGTTTGTTTTGGGGGGTTTCATGGTCTTGGTAAACACAATGTGCTTTTTTCACTGAGAGTGGAGGGGGGTCTAAATATTAATTGAACAGGAGGAGTTGGTGGAGCATAAATAAATGCAATGATTTATTGTAATGGAGGGAGAACATTGATCTCATTTACAGAACCCCCTTTTTTTAAATGAAAATAGTTTCATCATTTTCAATTACACAGAACATTTCTAATTTAATAAAAAAAAAATGTAGGTACTGCCAAAGAACAGTCCTACTGGGCCTAGTTAAGGAGTAACACAAAATTCATTTATAATTAAAATCGTCCCTCAGAGGCACATTAACACATATGCTCTGAGCTGAGTTTCTCTGTGTGTGCGCCCACATGCAGGCACGTGGGTTGAACAGCTACCGTGTTTGCTTACAGTACTGATTTGCACAGGGGCCTCTTTCCCGATAAGCAGAGGCTCTACCCATCTGGCTTAGAGCATATACTCTCAAACACAAAGTAGTCACCTGATTGTGAAGCAACTGACTGATAAGATAAAGGAAGAAGGTGATGGAACACAAAATGTTGCCTTTATTAATGGCATTAATGTCCCAAGAGGTTGTAGTAATCCCCCAACCCTCGTCCTGGGGGTATGTCCCAAGACCCCCAGTGGATGCCTGAAACTGCAGATCATGGTGAACCCTATGTGTACGATGTGTTTTCCTATACATCCATTTCTGTGATAAAGTTTATAAATTAGGCACAGTAAGAGATTAGCAATAGCAGTCATGCAAGAGAACAAGTATGACTACATGCTGTAATCAAGTTACATGAGTGTAATCTCTCTCTCTGAAAATAGCTTTCTGTAGGTAGTATTTTGACTGTGGTTGACCACAGGGGGATGGAAGTCATTGAAAGTGAAACCGTGGATGAGAGGGCCTGAGGTACTAGGAAATGTGGCTTAAGAAGGAGAGTCCAATAGCTCTTTCAACATCAAACCCCAAGTTATCAGACCTCTGGATTCCAGGCACAGGCAGTGGGGGGTCTTCTGTCTCTTGGGGTTGGGGCTGTTCACAGGAGACTGACATTGTTGGGCTGAGGAGAAAGGGTGAGATTACAACGAGGTTACAAAGAGGAAGGAGCTTGTCTCCAGGCTCTCCTTCTGTCCGCTGCGTGGGATGAGCAGGTGGCAGGTTTGCTAAGGACGCCAGGAATGGTCTTGTGGCACCCCCTACACGCGAGAGGAAGCAGGAAAAGCGAGGCCAAGCATCTCTCCTCAACACCGGAGTTCCTTGGTGGTGTGTCCTCGTGATCTTGTGTTTAACCCACAGGCACCCATGGGTGGGGCTGCTTCTTGGGGCGGGGGAGATTGCAGCCCACTAATTTTGCTCCCAACTTCATGAGTCCCCACTCCACTATCAGAGCCAGCACTTTAGGGAGGGCAGATTTGTATTCATTCCCACAGTATTCTGAAGTGGGTGAAAATAATGCACCTGTTAAATGTACTCCAAGGCTACTCTGAATCCAAGGCTGAAAGTGTAGTCCCTAATGTCTCATTTGTCCCAAATTAGACCCAGTCACATCACATCATAATGACACAGTGACATCAAAAAGACATGAAGCTACCTGACAATAGAGTTCTTAAGACATATAAAGAAAAAGTTCCAGATTTGAATATATATTACCTCTCACCATAACTTTCTCAAACTGAAAGTAAATTCGTGTATTAATTTTCTTAGGTGTTGTCAAACCCACCCCCCTAAACTGAAATCATGTTCTTTGAGCTACACAATTTAGAAGTTTAAAGAAATGAAAATTTAAAATTTACACTTTTCAGATTTCTTTTGATCAGTTTCAGCTAGCAGAATTCCTGAGTCTACATCGAATTGGTATTCTCTCAGTAACTAAGGCTATGGGTAGACACCTTCACATTTCTCTGTTCTCCTTTTGTCCTTGACTTTTTCACCCAAGCCTGCTATCGTGAGCCACAGGACCAAGGCACACGGGTGACACTGTTGGTAGGTGACAGCTTCCTAGGCACAGATGAGAAGGTAAGATGAGGAAAATGACCAGCCCAGAAACCTGGGCCAGACCTCTCGGGCATGGGGAGTGTCCAGTTAAAGGACTGTTGCTTATCTCTATTCAAATTCTGTGTTTCTTGGCTTTGTCAATAAATGGAATCTAAGAAGACCTGCCATTTTTCTTTCCCCAAGTTTTCTGTGACTCTCCATCAACCACATATTCTACTTTGCAGGAACAAAAGTATGGAACCTGAGGAAGAGCAGATAACTTTCAAAAGGGTAAGAGGAGGACAGTAAACAGAACCTTACAAAGTAGAAAATGACTTGAATTTGACAATTAGGAATGTGAGGCCATTTATATGGATATTCTTAGTGGTGTGGTGGGGATGGAGACCAGATGATCAGGAGGTAAGAAGTAAAAAGGTGTTGACAAGAACGAAGATGGCAGCAGCAGAGAGTGGGCTTTGGAAATGGGCAGTGAGGGGAGGATGGGCAGATGGACAGAAGGCAACACGATGTTGTCAAATTTCCTGTTTTCCATTTTTGGGAGAAAGGACATTGTGCATATCTGAAGGCAGTGGAGGAGACAGAGGAGGAGATGATTTGAAAACTTAGATAAAAGTGTTTGCTTTGGAAAGAGAAAAGCAGTAGCTCCATGTGTAACAAAAGAAGGGGAAGAAAAAATATAATCACCCAGTACTGATAATGGACTTAGCAGGTGTGGAAGAATCTGGGGGATGTGGGATATAAGTAGTTGATCATGTCAGGGCGTGGGGTTAAACGTTTTCAGAAAGGATCTAATTGATGAGTGAACTGGAAGCAGTTGGAGGTCCCAATGAGGACATAGAAGCTTTTCAATGTGGAGGGGGGAAATGGCTGAATGTGAACAGCCTACTCCCTCTTCCTCCTGAGACAACTCCAGTTTTCTTCAGGTACCCACTCTTACCCTGTTGTTAGAACAAGATGAGTCCTGTCCCCGCTATTGGGAGTTCAGGTTAGTCCCAACCAGAGATACTCAAATTGCTGATCTGTGATGAAATAAAGGGGTTACCCCAAAATGTGACTCAATCCACTGCTTCCCTCATTGGGGAAGTCTACTTATCGGGATTTGCACATATCCAGTATGAATTCTGTTTAGTAGTGAACTAGTAACAAGTGATTAAGTGATTAGTGGATCCCCAACCAGCCTTCAGTTCACACTTGGAGCAATACAAGTCAAAGTCACTCATGGAAATTTTTTTTCTTTTGTTGGTGTATAGTTTAGGAAGGTTATGTAATTCAGTTCCTGGAAATGAGATGTGAGGAAAGAACACTTGCCAAAAGGGCTTATTTGGAAAGTTTTCCTTATTTATACGAAAGGAACCCAATATTCTTGGAATGCTATTCTATCTGAATGTGGTACCTGGAATTGTTGTCGCCAACATTCACAGAAAAGAACATAGCTGGGTACTAATAAAGAGTTGAGCTTCAGCTATGATGTATTGTGTCTAGCACACACCCTATTGCTGGACAAGGTGGAAATAACATATCCTATCCCTGTTGCTAAAATAAGTTTAAGTTGGAGTTTTCTGGTACTTTCATTTGAATTTTGTCTGACCTGATATAAGTACCAAGGACTTATAAGTTAGTCCATGGTGAATTGTCAGTCAGGGTGATAATGCTGATTAATTATGATAGTGGTGGTGATGATAATGATGATGGTGGTGATGATGGTGGTGATAATGATGGTGGTGGTGGTGATGATTGTGGTGGTGGTGGTGATAATGGTGGTAGTGATGGTGATGGTGGTGATGGTGATGATGGTGGTGGTGATGATGGTGGTGGTAGTGGTGATGATGTTGGTAGTGATGGTAATGGTGGTGATGGTGATGATGGTGGTGGTGGTGGTGGTGATGGTGATGATGATGGTGATGGTGGTGGTGATGGTGGTGATGGTGGTGATGGTGGTGATGATGGTGATGGTGGTGGTGATTGTGATGATTATGGTGATGATGACAAGGAGAACTGGGATAGAAAGAGAATATTTGAATTAGATGGTGAAGTAATCAAGTAAAGTGAAAGTTCTAGAAAATGTTCTTTTGACATATCCTCCGATGAGATATGTAGAGAGTGGAAAGGATGTGGGTAAGGATGTAGTAGATAGATCACAGAAAGTAAAGCCAGGTGGACTAAGGTTAGAATTTTGATTCTGTCACTTTGTTGCTCAGTGAGCTTGGACTTAATCTCTCTGGGCATCAATTTTCTCACTTTAAAAAGTAACCTCCACTTTGCATGATTATTGTGAGAATTGACTTGGTGAGGAAGCTGATAGTAAGGGTGAAAGAAGGCATTCGAGAAGTGGTTGGGGTTTGTACAAAGGGTGGGTGATTCAAAACAGAGCATTCGAAAATGAGATGACAAGAGTACACTGGAGAAAAGTAGCATAAAGGATAAATTGGAAGAAGAAATTAATTCATGTCTTTGTATTGCTGTTCAAAAATCATCTGTAATTCTTTCATAGCCTCTAGTTTTGTTGCCTTGGTTAACATGTCCACCCATTCATCAGTCGTACGTGCAGCCTCCTGGATTTTCTTCTAAGGTTCTTGTTGTTGTGGTTGTTCCTATTTTTGTTTTTAATCTTCAGTTCATTGGAAATCATATTTCATGAATGGTGCGAGACGAGGCCAGTGTTTCCTCCAGTGATTAACCAGTACTATTTACTGTACATTGTCCTACTGCTATTCAGTTGCTATGAAGAGAATGTAAGGTGGATCCTATTCCTTTTCCAGTTTGGCCTGGAAGCTGATGGATTAGAGAGCTGTCCCAAAGCTGCCAAGCTAGTATGTGGGGCCGTTAGGACTGGAATAGTCGGGCCTGGATCTGGTGCCTTTGGCTGCTGTAGCTTTTCTCCTGCCACCCACTGCTCTCGGTTAGAGGACGAAGGGTGTAAAAGAAGTATGTTCTGTGTACAAGTTAGCCTGGGACACTTCTGGTTGAAACCAAAACAGACAGGTTCTTCATTGAACATGTAGAAGTACTGAAGGTCTCTCAGGTGGTGTATTAACACCCTCTCCCCTCACTTGCACCCCACGCATCCCTCTTTTGTATTCTTATGGAAAAAGGATCACAGATTTGGTGATTTGAAACCCAGCTTTTGTGGTTTATGCAGCTGTTCCTGCAAGGAGAAGAAAGAGGTGCCCCCAGCAGTAATGAGCTGGGTCAATGTGCTCCCCAGGGCACGCCCATTTTAGAAAATTGTGTTTACAGCTTCTTTTATCCATGAGCATGAGCATCTCCTCCAGCTCCTCAGGATCAACGCCTGTACCCCTCTTAGGAACCCCCTGTGATATGGGCAGTGGGGAGGCGGGATTCTGGTCTTCACAAGCTAAAACATCACATCAAAAGGCTACTCTTTGAGAGGAAAACTGACACACATATTTGGAAAGAAAAATGTACATATTTGGAAAGAAGCCTTACAGACGTTTCCACAAAGCATCGCGTATTTGTTCAGAAAAGGAGAGGCCACCACCAAGGATCAGTGAAGACAGAGGAGCCAAATGATTAACCCTGCACACTTTCAAGGAAGGACGGAGTCACCATTAACAGAGATGTCGATGTGACAAGTGAAAGCCGGGCTTCCCCGGAGGAAGGGGTCATGGTCATGGTATTTGCTTAAGAGTCTCACTGCCGGAAACACCACAGTGTTCTGTTCTGCAGAAGTCTGGATTTCCTAGTTGCTGTGAGTCCAGGCAAATGAACAGAACTCACAAATTCAAGAAAATGCTGTATTTGCCCCCGCCCACCCCTCTGCCTTTGTGAGCTACATCAGGCCTAACCTTAGTTTACGATGTTCATTGCAGCTGAAAATAAAGCCTGTGAGTTAGACTATTACCACCTTCATTTTACAAAGACTTAGAAAGGGTATATAACTTGCCCTGATTACACAGTTTCTAAGTGGTAGCATGAGGTTTTGAACCAGACCATCAAATTCAATGTCAGATTTCATAGTCATTGATATTAGTGGTTATGCAATAACCAATAATTACATTAACACTCTGTTTCTTCTGATTATTATGAAATTAAAATAATATATTCTAAAAAGTAAAATATGTATATGCATAATTGAATGTATGTACCCATTAATATATAAATTTGTACTCCCCAAATCTTTTAATACCCTATGGTTAGGTAAAGACATTTTCAAGGCTAATTTTATTATATTAAATTTTTGTCTGATGCACTGACATTACAATCTACAAAGACAATATCCCATCTATTGAATAAGAAGGGTCTTAGAATTATATCAAGCATTTTAATCTTTGTTTTGGAACAACGAGTGGCCATTGAAATGACTTAAACAGGAAAGTGACATGATGAGATTCCTAGTTGAAAGAACCCTGCAGAGTTTTGAACATGAGAATTGGGAGGCATGGGTGGGAAGCAGGGAGATAAAAATGGGTGCTACTGGAGTAATCTAGAAGAGAGATGATATTAGCCAGGACAAGGGGGATAGTGGTAGCAATGGAGACCCTGGGAAGATTTAATATGAAAGTGTCTGAGAAAGATGGGACAGGCCTTGGTCTTACTTGGTTGACTACGTTGGGCAGAGAAAGAATAGGCGCCAAAAAGGACACCGGATTTCAAGTGCGGGCTAGTGAATGGTGAAGCAGTTGACAGACAATGGAGGTCCTGGAGGAGGAAGTGGTCTGTAGAGAAAAATTGAGTTGGATTTTAGACTCAGAAATGCCTTTGAAGGAACTAGTGGATATGTTCAGTGGGCCTGAGGCTATGGAGAGAATGTTCAGAGGGAAATAGAAATTTCAGGGGCATTGAAATTTAGATGGTAATTGTTGGTAATCATAGTCCTGTACAACGCAGCACATCTATAGAGAAAAGACAAGAATGCCAACCTTTGATGCTCTTAGAGGGGTTTTACCCTGTAGAGAAGACAGCAAGTGAGTGGGAAAGAGGTCAAGAACAACTGAGAAGTTAGAAGGTTAAAGGGAAAGAGCATGTGAAGACAGGCATTGTCAGCATAATTGAATGCCTCTGAGATATTGAGTGGAGAATTCAGGGATGTTCAAAATGAGCAACATGGAGCATATGCATGAGCTCAGCCAGCATAGCCAGCAACGTGGAGCACAGCCAGATCTCAGCCAGTACAAGTTGGGATGGAACCCAAAATGGAGGAATTCAGGCATGAGCAAGAGATGAGGATATTGAGATAACAGAGAGAGAGAGACAGCACTAGCAATAAGAATAACTGAGGAAGAGTTGCTTTAGAGCGGGTGATAAAGGGGGGAGATTGGTGGAGGAGGCTGTATTGAGAACGCTAGGAACCAAGTGGACTCTGGGGCAGGAAATGCCTAAGATGGACTGCAATCTCTTTTAAAGTCAGTTTGGTTTTCCCTTTTCTCTCTCAGGAAACACTAAACAGTCCCTCTCTCACCATTGGTTTTGAAGTCCCAAGGACACTTGAAGTGGTAGTCATGCCTGGTGA
Source organism: Galemys pyrenaicus (assembly GCA_019455555.1). Taxonomy (NCBI): domain Eukaryota; kingdom Metazoa; phylum Chordata; class Mammalia; order Eulipotyphla; family Talpidae; genus Galemys; species Galemys pyrenaicus. The sequence continues at coordinate 6,036,232 of JAGFMF010011680.1, read as the reverse complement.
CTGAGCCTGATGTTAAACCTGTGTTAAAAGTCCCTGTTGTGAATGTTAAAGCCCTGTCTATGTCTAGAACTTACTAAGATTGACCGTTTCTGTACCTTGACAGCTCTGACCCTCAGTGTACTGTTTCACAGATTCTGACTGGACATTCATAGACACAACTGATCTTTGCAAAACAGGCATCTCTGTCGAGCCAGTCTTCAGGGGGTACCTACCCCACACCCCCCAGTCCAAATAACCCATTTGTTTGCTGTATGGCACAACAGTTGTTTAAGTAGAAGCTACAGGTCTCAGACACTGAGGCTTCATTTGTTCTAGAAATGCTTCCCTGAATTTTAAGAAATTTTAGCATTGGGAATGTGATGGTGGAGTGAGCCCAAAGCAATCATTGGAAAATCTAGGAACTTTAAAAATTCAGGTTTTCAGGGGGTACCCTTTCCTTTATAAGGCCTTTTTTTCTTTTTAATATGAATATGACTCTCAAGATTATTTCTACTTCTCTACTGCCACTTAGTACAACATTAATGATTTGAAAGTGGCTCTAAATCCTGAGATTAGGATTGAAAAATAATTCACTCATCAAAGACAACTTTGAAATTGTCTAGACCAAATTTTGCTTTTATGTATTCATAAATCTTTCCACTAAATCTCTCAAAAGGTATAGTTTTAAGTTTTAAGCCAAAGATGCACTGGTTCATATATAACCCATTTGTTTGCTTATTAATTAATTTGCCTATTCTATGTCTTCTTTAGATTGGCTCTGGAGAAGTATTGACTGTTGGCTAACAAACTGAGTCATGAGTTATTCTGCAACAGAGCACTTAAAGTTGCCCATGTGACAAGTAAGTACCATCATAAATCATGGCTACAATTCATATGTCCTTGTCACTGGTGATTGGAAGTGCATGTTTAAAACCATTTTGCTTTTGCTTTAACCCTAATAATACATGTGGTGAGTCACTACAGATGTGCAGTCAGGTGAGTTTGTCATTGTAATTATGTTTTAGCTTCTCTGAGGCATGTCCTAGCACTGCACCCCCTCCCAAGATCCTTCAGCGTGAGTGTTCATGTATATACAAGAGTTTTTGCTGCAATACATAGTGTCTCAATCTGACCCTTCATATTTTAAGACTATAAATAATAATTATAATCTGATATGGTAGTTAAAAATAATTTAAAATTTGATTTTCTTTTGTATAAGTTATTCACTTACTTATTGATTTGTGACTCATACCCTCTTGCGTTAATTGCAAGTAAAAATGGAACAGAACCCAATGCTATAACACAAGAGGTAAGGCAAAAATAAATGTATGAATATAGATAACCCTTGAGAAATGTGAGGGTTAGGGATACCAGTGCTCCCAGCATAGTGAAAAACCCCAGCATACCTTTTTATTCCCCCCAACTTAACTATTAATGTCCTGTGGTTGACAGGGAACCTTACCCATAATGTAAACAGTCGATTTACATATATATGTTATCTATACTAGGTGTTATTTTCTTATAATAAAGTAAGCTAGAGAAAAGAAAATATGAAAGTCATAAGGAAGAGAACATATATTTATGGTACATGTGGAAATGATTGAAGTTAAGCTTCACATCATTTACAAAAGTTAAATCAAAATGACTAAAATGTAAAAGATAATATTACTCAATTCTTAGAAAAACAATGGGAGTAAATCTTTATGACCTTGGCTTAGGCAACGACTTCTTAGCTATGATCCCCAAAGTACAAGCAACAAAAATAGCCACCAAGATAGATAAATACTCCTGATCAAAATTTAAAACATTTTAAGTGTCAGAGAACAACACAGTCAGGAAAGTGGAAACTCAACCCACAGGTTGGGAGAAAATATTTGCCCATTATATATCTGATAATGATTGAGTATCCAAAATGTATTAAAAATCTTTTACTGCTCAAAAAACAAAACAAAACAGAATGCTAACTCAGTTAAAAAATGGAAAAAGGATATGGATACATATTTCTCCAAAGAAAATACAAAAACAGCTAACTAACATGCACATGGAAATGTGCTCAGTATCATTAGCCATCAGGGAAATAAAAATCAAAACCACACTGAAATATAGCTTAATAGTCACTAAGATAGTTATAACAACAACAAAAAAATAATAACAAGTGTCAGAAAGAATGTAGTGTTTGGAACCCTCATCCATTGAGTCATCCTGTCAAATAACACAGCCCCTTTGGAAGAAAGTCTGGCAGCTCCTCAAAAAGTTGAACATAGTTACCATTTGACTCAGCAATTCCGCTCTTAGATGTATACCCAAGAAAAATGGGACCCGTGAAGGCTTGCACACAAAGTTCATAGAAGTATTATTCCTAACAGCTAAAAAAAAGTGAAATATCACAAATGTTCATCATCCACTGAATGGGAAAACAAAATATTGTCTATATATAGAATAGGTAGTTGTATGACTGTAACAAAGAATGAAGTACCCATCCATGCTACAACATGGATGAGTCTTGAAAACATGTTAAAGAAACCAGTCACATAAACTACATAGCATAAGATTCCATTTACATGAAATGTACTGAACAAGAAAACTTATAGTTGCCTTGGGGAGGGGTGAAGGAAGGGGATCTTTGGGGGGACTCTAAATGGGCATAGAATTTTAGAATGCAAATATTCTAGAATATGTTATGCTGTGGTTGTGCAGCTCTACAAATATTCTAGAAGCCATTGAATGGTACACTTTCAATATGTGTACTATGTGGTATGTGAATTATGTCATTTAATATAAGGAGTTATATCACATCCCAGACATACATAACATTTATTTAGTTGGATATGAAGAGGTCACTTCTCTCTTCTTTACCTCATTTGTTCAGTAATGGATAAAATGTGAAGGTAGGACAAGACAGTCTTTTTTCTGAGAATCTTGACTGTTAATGTTGTAGCTTGTGTCGTATGTTTTACCATCTTTGTCCTTGATTTCTCTGTGGGTTATTGCAATGACCTAGAGGATTTTCACTTGACTTGAGCCAAAGATACTGCCTCAGCAAAATGTGTTTAGTTTGCCTTGCCATATACTTTGTCATCCTTGACACTCAGTTGGTTTTATGTAACCACATACTGTCTTTTGCATGTACTAGAATAACCCCTAAATCATGTATCATGGGAGAAAATCCACTCTACCCCCCAAGCTTTGCTGCAAGTTAGCATTAAGATCCAAAGATGCTCTGGTCTCTACTTGGCTTTATTGTCTCCTTTAACTTCTGCATTTTGGAAGTCGGGAAGGGTCACACGTTTCTTTCCTCTTGGCCCTTGAAAGGCTGCCTGGCTCTGGAAGTTCCATTCTGAGACTTTTCATGATTCATCACTGGTCTCTTATCCCACACAGGAAAGTCGACTTTCTCTAGACTCCTGTTCCATTTTCTCATACCCATTTCCTGCCAAAGTAACTCTCCCCCAAAGAAAATAAAAGATGTTCTGAGTTGTTCATTAACTGCTGCGTGTGGAATGAATGAGGAATTGATGTGAGGAGCCCAGAGTAATGAGGTGATAATCAGATGGGGTGGGATGACCCTAGACCCATGCCTCACAATGAACAATTAAGTATCAAAAATTGGAACCGAAGTACATTATATTACTAAATCAATCAGCTTGTGCCTACAGTCTCAATAAAATTAGTGAGTTTAAAGCCAATTCATTAGAAATGGATTACTGTTTCCACTGAAAGCACATACCAGTTTCTTGTGCTACAGAAAATTAAGATTTGGATAATTGTATTTTCTCCATATTGTATTGTAAAGATATGACCATTTTTTAATGGAAAACTGATACGTACGCATAACTGCGTCTTTCATTGTAATTCCCAAAAGCTCAGGCTGGGATTGGCTGGGTTCAGTGCCGAGTCTCTCAGGAGCATAGTGCACACAGGTGGTGGCTGTCTTCCCCCTGGGTTTTCTTCCTTTGCAGGTTGTTCCTCCTGCTGCCTTTTCTCTATCAGAAGAGAAAGAAACCTATTTGTAAGGAAGGCATGTCTTCAAAGGTTTGAAGATCAGATGCCCTGAAATAAACAATGAATAAATAGTTATTTCCCCTTGCTTGGTAAACAGAACAATATCTCCGGGGGTGTGAGGGGTGAAAGTGAAGGAAGAAAAACTAGGATATAAGAATTTGAGCGCCACTAAGAGGAGTGGAGGAACTCTCCATTATTGTAACTGTACACCGTTTGGAGCTGGAATCATTCTGATTTTTGCTGATGCTTTATTCTCTTGGCCTTATAACTTTATTCCACCCTTGCCTATTTTCTCTTTTGATTTAGTACTTTTGTGCAAAACTCCTTCCTTCTTCACATGCCTTTTAATCCACATAGAATACCAGAAATTTTTGTCTGAACAGGGATGGTCTGATAGCAAAAAGCAATGCTTATATGCAAGTAGCTAAAATAAATCATGCCTTCTTTAGATGAAACAATAAATCGGGGAGTGCTGAGGAAGAGGCAGGTGAAGGGGTCTGCACAGCAGGGGTCCAGAGAAGTGGGCAGGGGTTTCCAGGACCTGCACGCACCCCCTTTTGCTTCCAGGCTTGGTCTTGACGGCATGTGGCCTGGTGCTGGCTTTTTGCTGTGGTTGTGAGATGTGGCTCAGCCTTTGTCTTTCTCCTACCCCGTGTAGGTCTCAGCCAGTTTGGCCTGCCTTTCTGTAGTTCTGTCTGCAGGAACCTGCAGAGGAAGGACAAGGGGATTCTGCTAAAAAGGTTAAACAGGAGCAGGGCAAAGATGCAGAACACAAGGCTGCCAGACCGAGGGCATCAGCCTTGTCGTCATCGTCATCGTCGTCACTTTATAGTCAGTGCCCACTTAGAATCACCAGTCTGTGCACTGCTTTCTCTGCACACCACTCTTACCTGCATCCAGCTCTACCTTCCTACCTGAGTTTTTACGGCATTGAAGTAGATTCTGCGGTAGCTGATGCTCTTTCAACAGATACTGCTGGGTTGTCTGCTCTGCATGAGGGATGGTTCGAGGAAGTGAGGAGACAGTGGGGAAGGAGACAGACTTCCAGGGGGAGAGCTGGTGGTGGTCAACCTGAGTACCGGAAGGTCTCCACTTACCATCATTCTTGAACGAAGTCGTGGAGAGGACTTCTAGGTTGCCCAACACATGCAGGGGATTCTGCACTCCTGGGGGCCACTGTGGCGGGATCAGACTTGTCTCCTCCCTCCAGTTACTTTATTTCCAAAAATTTTACTTTACTTTTGCATGGAAGAACTGGGGTGTAGGCCAGAGGTAGGGGTGTGAGAGGAGTCACCAGAGACAGAGTGGGGAGTCAAACAGGCAGATCGACTGAAACACACTGCTGAGTGGGGCAGCAGGGAGACAGGAGAGGTCTGCTGCGCCATGTGAGTCCCCTCCCTGGCTGGAGATTGAACTCAGGTCACCGTGGTAGAAGCGCTGAGGCTTAGCCCCTAGGCCAGCTGGGAGGCCCTCTGCATTACTTTTAAGATTTTCTTTGTTGCATATTTTCTGCTGGTTTATTGTGATATAGCAAGGTGCAGAATTATTTTTATTTATCTTCCTCAGAATTCAAAGTGGTTTTTTAAATATAAGGATGATTTCTTCCTCCAGTTCTGGAAAATGCAGGAATATTCTCCTAGATACTGTCTCTCTCTTCATTGTCTCCATTCTCACCTTCTGGGGCTCCTGTGGACAGTGCTTGTTTTAGACTAGCTCAAGGCTCATCAATCCTAGTGCCAGGTTGTGCAGAGACTGGCCTTACACCTCAAGGAGACATCAGCTCCTGAACAAGGATGTTATTTCCGCTTGCACCAAGTGCTGGAGCAGAGCTGCAGACCACGGTGCTCAGCCCACCCCGAGGCCTTTGGTCCCAGCACTCCGCCCGGGGCTCGGGAGATATGGCAGAGAAGCTCCATCTTGGATTTCTAGTTCTGGACAAGTTTGCATTTGCAGCTTGACACCCTTAAGTTTCCCGGTCTTAGCCCGAGCTGGCAGATCCTGCTCCTGCCTGACCGCTGATACGGCCGAGTCCCTGCTGCTGGGCTCTCAGAGCTGCCCGGGGTGTGGCTGCCGGGGGTGTCCAGGGCACCTGTCACAGGGATGGGACCCCCGTGGCCAGGAAGTGCTGGTTACTCTTTGTGAAAAAAGATCACAGACACTCTCACGCATGCATGCACACACGCGCGTACCCACAAGCGTGCGCGCCTTTTCATTTGAGTTAGGAATGCCCAGTTAATTTTAGGTTTTAAGAATTAGTCACCTTTTTTGGCCCTGTATTGTTATGTATATGTATAGTCTATAAGCAAGTACACACACAAGCACACACATACCTTTGTTTATTATTCGAGGGGGTTAGGAATACACACTTTTCTTTAGACTTTGAAAATTGTTCATGCCCTTTTAAAACTCTGCTTATATATCTATGTATGTACATATAATGCATGTATAATGTAAACATCTAAAGCAATATATGTATGCACACACATTGAGGCAGCCACATATAATATGTGTACTTGCACACACATGTGTACCTGCAGGTGTAATGTACGTGTATGTCGATACATGTACGTGTTTTATGTATCGATCATGTCCATGAAGTTCACCTCCTAGTAGTAGCTGATTCTCTTCTCCTTCCAACACATATCGATGTTCTGTCTGTTCCATGGGAGAGGCTGAGCCAGGCAAGGGCAGTAGTGGGAGACTGGGCTTGTAGGTAGATATGTACATATTTTTGTTTTCTGTGCTGAAGCCCTAGGAAAAAGCTCTTTTTTGGGTGATTAGTTGACTGTATGTTTCCAGGAGAATGAGAAATTGTTAATCACTTTTAAAGCCGGGGGAAGAAAGGGATGAAGACTGCAGCAACCACACAGCAATTCCCACTGTCAGCAGTGCGGGAAGGTCATCAGACCGGAAAGGACAATGGACTGTGTGAGGGCCCCCTCCCCACGCTCGCTCGGCCACTCTAGATTTGTGGGGGCCCCTGGAAACCGAGTCTTGACACTGCGCAGCACCAAAGCCCTGCAGAGCCCGCTCCAGAGGGGGGACTCCCAAGGAGCCACTGGCAGGATGTTTATGGCTGGGAAATACTGGAACCCTGTAATTTGGCTCCCCAAGGCCACATTCTTCTTCAGGCAGAAGCCACAGGTCAATTGTCACGGCTGGTGAGCTTTCCTTTCGGGTGTGAGTCGGGCCAATTTGGCTTGCAGGAGGGGAATCCCTCCTGGCACGGGCTCACGACTGCTGTGGACTCCTGTCACAGGGTTGCTGCAAACAGCAGTCTGCGGGAGCACGGGGCTCTGCCACGCACCCGCGGAAGCCCACGGCCCGCCGAGGCGTGAAGGCACCCTCTCCGCCATCGTCCCTTGGAACTTTTCCTCTTGTAGGACTTTGGATTCCAGGGTCCTAAATGAGCCCTTAGGAGACCCACAGTTGTGGTCACGCACCCCTCCCCAGAAGCAAGGGCTACCCTGACTGAAGTTAGTTTGCTTGTATGTGTCTCTTTCACCTGCGAAAGCCCCGCTCCTCTCACCCTCCCCTGTTGATGACCTTCTGTGAAAGGGGGTTTTTCTCTGAGGCTGTTACCCGTTGCCCCTTTAGAAAGGTATTTTTCACTCATCCCCTGGGGGAGGAGGAAGCATAATACCTGAGAAAAGCAACATTGCTCTTGGGCAGACTAGGAGTTGGAGATTTCAGGTCCCGTCTGCACCTCCTCACGCTGGTGTGTACCGGCTGCTTTCCCTTTGTGAGCTTCGGTTTCCACATCTGTAAATGAACAATAACATTTCCTTCACAGGGCAGTTAAAAAAAATCAGAGCTGTTTCCAGAAACGCCTAAGCAAAGCATAATTGTTGCAATTTCCCTTTTCCTTATTAGCCTGGCTTAGGACACAGTGAAACCTAATCTTAGACAAGGAACATGACTTTGCAGAGAACACACAGGTGACAAGTGGCAGAGCCATCCTCTGTGTTACAGGGCAGGGGAGGGGCATCCTGGGACCCCCAAATGGGCCCCCATTGTCATTCATCCTCTCTCCTGCCGTAGGAGTCCCTGACCTCTCCTGCGTGTGTTTGGGCGATTTCAAAACGCCTCCAGGAAGACAAGCTGCTCTTGTGTGTCCTGGTTGGAAGGGAATTTATCATTCCAGTGTGTCTCCTCTGGGATTTTGGGATGCGAGGTGCAGAAGTCTTTCCAGTCTTCAGAGAACAGGCTGGGTGAATGCTGGTTTTATCGTGTGGGCGCATCTGTGGCGGGTGCTGTGGGTGCCACCTGCAGGCTGGCCTCCTGGGGAGGGGCACGGTCCGGGCCCTCCGAACCAGCACATTCCCCCGCGCCCCTTTGTATGTCAAGTCCACTCCACTGCAGCCCCTTCCTCATTTGCTGTTGAGGCATCAAAGAGTTTTGCCTGAGAGCTCACCTTGAATATGAAGACAGTGGCCTTCAAAGTAGCTACTCGAGCATCTTTCCTCTCCTGAATAGGAGTCAGATAAATAACAGGAGCGATCTGCGGCAGGCTTTCTGCTTCAATGGCAACAACAAATGGAGAGCCAGGATCGCAATAATGCCGGGTTTGATATTGTTCCTTTGAAACAACGTGTCTGGAGGGGTGGCTAGTAGCTCACGCTTGGACACCCACTCTGTGCTGTGCTCTTGATGCTGGCGCCGTGCCTACTTTAGATGTTGTGAGAGGCAAAGAAATTTCCTGTGCATTTGAAAATGCTAGAATTACCCGCTTGAACAAAGTTTGATCTCTTTGCCATCCAAAGGAAAAATCCACAGGAGCATTAATTTAGCACAAAAACCGTGAACAAAATGCTCTGGAAAAGGCCCCTCTTGTACTTGTAATTTGCAGGCTCGCAGAATGACAGTCGCTGGGTTCGGGCATTAGAGCTTTATTTGACTCTTCTCCCCATCCCCACTCCCCACCTCCCTCTCCACCTTCTGACACCTTCTGACAACTCTTTTGACTTCAACAGGCTACAGTCAGTCGGGAAACCTTTGTTATGTAGACAACACTGACAGCAGGAGCTCCCTACTGTTTTAAAAGCCCCCCCCCTTTTTTTTTCTAGAGTGACTTAGAAATGTCTAGAAAGAGAACTACATAGGGGTCCATTTGGGACTTTGAATGCATTGCTTCTTCTGCTTTTGTTCCTGGGAGAAAAACTGGGGTTCAGCAGAGATGCATCCCGCCCTCACAGCTCTGTTGTCTGATGGGCTGTAAGTGCAGTGATGCAAAGGGGGCGTGCTTAGTCATGGACATTTGTTCTTTGGCAGAGTATATGAAAATGAAGACTTTTTGTGGCATTCTTGATTAGAAAGCATTTTCTACACCGAAGACTTACCTACTCAACCACTTCTCATCTGTTTCCTTGAATTATCTGAAGGGTAAAATCAACTGACTCTAAAAGCCACAGTCCCAGAAACAAACAAAAAACACGTATTGATGTACACATGGTTGATATCATGTGGGCAGTACCTCAGAGCTTCTTGGTGGCTCTGTGGGGTAAGCCTGATCAGAAAAGGATTCACAAACAGGAAAATGAAAACCCCAATATTTATTATTTTGTTTTATGGCTGGGGGGAAGCAGTGAGCACTATGTTAAGTGTGCCACTTCCTCAGGTCAAGAGTTATTCTGAAAAAGTAGGTTAAGGGCTTATTTTTAGAGTGACAAAAATATTCTGAAGTTGATGGTGATTGATTAACTTGGCATATACTAAAAGTCCTTGAATAACAATAAAGCTGTTAAAAATAAAGGCAGAATGGGTATGCTATAGTAAAATAGTCCTTATCGTTGGATAATTTCTCCTGTTATAAATAATATAGTGACCTTTTCAACAGTTTTGTATTGTGTCCTTAAGGAGGAACTGTCCAATTTTCATAGGCATCTTTATGACTATCATGTCCTGTTAATATATCTTTTGACACTAAAAAATCTCAAATTACAATTTTGTTTATGACAAACCTCTTATTGAAATAATTACATATTATTATATGCTAGAAAGTTATTTGTTATTTTAATAGATTTTAAGCATTCATTTCTTAGATTACTAATTAGGTTGAAGTTCAAATATTATGGTTAGTTGTCTTTATTTGTGAAAAATCTCGTTGAGCCTATTATACCTTAGTTGGTTTTTGTGTTGTTGCAGAAATATTTATATGATGTATAAATACACTGTTATATTTCCTATAAATTCTCTTCCAAATCTTTTTATGTTTTGTGATATAAACATTTGTAAGTTTTGCATTTGAAATCTGTCCAGATCTCTTCTCTTGTGATTTCTTCTAGGTTAGGAAATTCTCCCTCTTCAGAGGTCTGATAGATACCTTATGCAAGTTTCTTTTTTTTTAATGTGATTTTAAATAATCATTTTTGAACATTTTTCTTTAAACACTTAAGCTAGTTATTTTATATACTTAGACATAATTTTTCTTATTTAATCTGTGTGTGTCAAATGTTGTATTCGTAGATATGCTTGTCTATTTAGAGCATATTTCCCTATAAACAGAAACATTTGGAGAGCATGGATCTCACGAAAAGATTTTCTCATTCCAAGTCACCTTGGAATCAAAGGGTGTGTTTCCCTATACCCAACTTCTAATCGGCTGCATATTGAAAACGTGTGTTTTACAACTCCGCCCAGAGTGATGGGCTCCTTCTGAGGCTCTTCTGGATCAGAGCTGTTCTGGAAACAACCGTCCCTTGCAGACCTCGCTGCATGACACTGGTTCCTGTCTGTCTGATTTGAGTCCTGAAAGGCAGCCAATTATACTGTGCTTTCTTCCTCCCCCTTTCAAGTAGCTCGAGAACAGAGATCCTGTGGGGGTTCCTGGGCTTTGCTGTAAGCCATTTCCCCAGGGATGTGAGCAGCTGATGTGGTTTTCCAGACAGGGCTCCATGGCATTTTGTAGTGGTTTACTGCTGTGTCCCCATATAATGGAAGGGTCCAGGTCTCCTCCTCTTTCTCCTTGTTCTCTTCTTTTGCTGTCTCCTTCTTTTTCTTCCCTCCACGCCCCTCTTAATTCTCACACTGTTTCAGTGTTTCCCGACCTTTGCCTGCCAAGATAGCATTGACTGGTGGTCTCAAGACCCTGTGATGTTCATAATGAAAACTAATTTCACGAAATCAAATTTTAGGAGTCCCCGTTACCATTCTTTTTTGTTGTTGTTGTTTTGTTTAGGGAAAAAAAAAAAAGGTTTATTGAGAAGGAAAGGAACAGAAATAAAGAGGGACTCCAAGGCCAGTGGAACCAGGCCAGGGAGGGGCAAGGGCCCCCCCCCCCCATTACCATTCTTGAAACAGTTTAATGATACACTGAATTTCAGAGTCACCTGAGTGGTCCTTTCAAGCACGGTGTCAGTGTCTGGGCCCACCATGACCCTGTGGAGCCAGTAGAGTCTGCTTCTCCCTCCAGGCTTAGCTGCATGTTGTGAGGTGGCCAGCAGGCATACCTTTGATGCTTGCAGGTGGCCCCCAGCTGCTGTCTTCCAGGGAGACAGTCAATGAGATGTGACTTCTCTCCTCTGGCTTCTGAAGGTGTCTCCTTCAGCTGTGCAAGTGCTAGGTGTTAGCTGCTTTGTTTGATTGTTTCCCCTGGGGCAGAGGGTTGAGTTCGCCATCTAGAATGTAAAGCTTTGCTGCATAGTCTTCACCCTTGGTCTGGTAGAATTCATTCCGCTCCAGTTACTAAGCACCCTCTCTTCTTTCCACTCCAGACCCCCTCTTCCCAGGTTGTTTGATACATTTGTAACATCGAGGCTCATGGGTCACTAAGCCCATGATCTCCTAAGTGATTTTTCAGATTTGCAGACAGTATAGTTCCCTCTTTGTGCTCCAAAGCTCTGTAGAGTTTTGACAAATGCAAAGTGTCTTATATCCACCGCTATAGTAGCACACAGAACAGGCTTATTTCTCTGAAAAACCTGATCTTCGATCTTCCCACCCATTCCCCCATGCCTGGCAATCACTGACCTTTGCACCATCTCTATAGTTTTGCTTTTTCTGGAGTGCTGTATTATTGGAATCATCTAGTAAATAAACGTTTCAGATTGACTTCTTTCACTTAGTGATATGGCTTGCTATTCACTTTTTACATCACTGAAAAAAATTCCACCCAAGGCTATGCTACAGTTTGTTTATCTGTTCACCTATTGAAGGACATCTTGATTGCTTCTAGTTTTTGGCGATTATGAATAAAGCTGCTATAAACATTCACGGGCAGGTTTTTATGTGATGATAAATTTTCAAATCTGTTGGGTAAATACCTAGGCATGTGATTGCTGGATCATATGGTAAGACTATGTTTAGCTTTGTAAGAAACTGCTAAATTGTCTTCCAAAGCTACTGTACCATTGCACACCCACCCCACCCTCCATATACAATGACTGTTTGCTGTGCTTCCGCAGTCATGCTGTAACAGGGTGGTTCCAGGAAAAGGGGAAGTTCCAAAAATCCTGGTTCCGCCCTAAGTGGGTGGAGCTGAAGAGGAAAAAAGATTTCTGCAGAGAAGAGAGAAGGGAAGATGGAGAACAGCAAGGAGACCTGGATGGGGCACGTGGAGCAGAGGGACATGTGAAGAAACTGCTTGCTTTTTGGTCTTGGACTGGTTGG
>JAGFMF010011680.1:5998419-6023387 GCA_019455555.1 Galemys pyrenaicus | reverse complement strand
AGGTTTTGTATGTTTGTCTTAATGCGGTGGATGGCAGAACCCATTCAGAGAGGGCAGGCTTGGGGGTTCTGGGTGCTCCTCTCCCTGCCCTGTAACAATGCCAGCAGTTGCTTTTGCCAGTGTCTGAGATTTTAGACATCCTGGTGAGCATGAATTAGTGTCTCATTGTTTTAATTTGTGATTTCCTAGCAACCTGTGATTTGCACGCATGTTTGATCTGTGTAAATTGATTTGCATTGTGTCTGCAATGTCACTCTTTCTGTCATTTGCATTTTGTACTAAGCATCTCACCTGTAGAATCCGTTCATGCTAGTGGGCCTCAGAGCACTCATCTATTGGAGGAGGGAAAAGTGCATTTTTCCAAGCCCTTTGTCAAATCCAGAAGCCAGCTGAGTCAAACCTGTGACGTATCTGTGCAATTTATGAACAGTTCTGCTTTTTCTTTGAGGGAAGAACAAGGCTACACCAGCTCTGATCAGCCATCTTGGGGGTGGAGACAATGCTGGAGGTCGGTGTGAATACCCAGAGCACATGGCCCAGGAGCTGACACATTATGACTCTTCCCATGCCAACCTCCCTGGCCCCAAATTTATTCTTCAATCTCTTGGCCTTGAAGAGGTCTTAGTCTGGGATCACCAACCGCCCTATGTGTGCAGCGAAGGCTTGTTCAGGACCGACAGGGCTCTGTGGGGTGGCTACGTGCCCTCAGAGGGGAGTCCTGTGTCCAGACCTGACTTTCCCATCACCATTTGGGGCCATGGAAGCCCAGATGGTGAAGGTGCCCAGCGGTCAAGGAGCTGGCTAGCAGGAGAGCTGACCCAGCAACTGTGACTCTTGAGCTCCTTGTGCAGCGCTCTGTCCTCACCCTGCTCTTGTCCTGCATTTAATTTATGATTTATCATTTATTTTCCTGGAGAAATGGCCACATTCGCTATGATATTTTGAAAGATTATTTTGCTTAGTTTAGTTTGGAGGGATGACTTGGCGGGGAGGCCCACACTGTGAGCATTAAGCACAGGTTTTCCTATACTTCACTTTCTATTAAAAACCACTCACACATAAGTCAGCGGGCACTGCTATTAAAAACCCAGCGTGGCTTTTTAGAGCCTGAGAAGAGCGCGCTTATGCCTGTGCCGTCTAAGGGTTACCATCCTGGTTAAGTGGCCACTGTTTGAAGAGTAGTTGGCAATCCCCTCTTGGCCAAATCTGACTGCCCCCTGTTTTTATAAATAAAGTTTTATTGGCACATCGGCACATCCCTTCCCCACACATCTTCCGTGATGATTTTTGTGCTACAATAACAGAGGTGAGGAAAAGTGACAGAGTACATGTACCCGCAAAGTCTGAAAAGTCTACCATCTGACCTTTACCGGAAAGTTCGCGTGCCCGGCCCTGCAGGGCTAGTCGGCCTGTGTTCTGGAGTCACTTCCCGGCCCCCAGCACGCCGATTCTCCCCTGGGGAGTCAGAGCAGAATGGTCAGGCCTAGGGCTTGGGACGCAGGTAGACTTGGCTGCGAACCCCAGTTCTGCCATCACCGGTCGTGGGACCTTCAGCGAGCTGCCAGTCTGTGTGCTTCAGTTCTCAGTCTGAGAGATGAGCGACGACCTCAGCCTCTGTGACGGCCTGACATGCCCCGGGCACCCCGAGGCGCACAGAGTGACCGCCAACTCAGCAGGGAGCTGATGCCCGGGAGGCCTTGTCTCGTGGCTGCTGTTACCCTCGGTGCTGTCCTCACGCGGCCCGCGCTCTGCTGGCGCGCTCTGCGCACCCCCGATGGCCAGCCCTGCCTCCCAGACCACGTGCGCAGCCTCCACTGCCCACATCCCTGCTACCACCAGCTGCAGGGTCGGGCCTGCGGCTCCTGCCGTCCACGACACGCTTGGAGACGTCTGCGTAGACGCGGCAGCGCTGGTGGGCAGCTGAGTGAGGGCAAGAGAGGAAGAGCTGCTGGAGCTGACGGGCGCGGCTGGGTGACACGTTCATTGGGACTGGATGTGCTGTGTGTTTCGGCAGCTTCGAGAAAATATACCCTGGAGAGGGGACAAGGATCCCAGTGATTCCAAATAAAGTTGAATGTATGTTCATCCTCGCCCGAAAGGGTGTGGTTCTGATCCCGCAAGCAGCATCTGTTCCTGTAAAATTTAGCTCTTACTAATCATGCACCGTGACGATTTTAAGCGCTCAAGCAGTTAATCCTCTAAACGGTCCTATGAAAAGGGCACTGCTGAGATCCTGATACTGGAGATGAGGAAACCGAGGCAAAGAAAAGTTAAATAGTGAGCAGTGGCTTGTAGCACTTGCTTGTCCGAGGTAAACAGGTGGACTCGGCCTTTTAAAAAAATATTTATTTTATAGAAGAACTGGGATGTAGGCCAGAGGTGCGGGGAAGTGGGGAGAGGATTCCCCGGAGACAGAGTGGGGAGCAGAACAGGCAGATGGACTGAAACACACTGCTGAGGGAGGCAGTGGGTGAGGCAGGAGAGGGCTGCTGCGCCATGTGGGTCCCCTTCCTGGCTGGGGATCAAACTTGTGCTGCAGTGGCTGTGGATGCTTCATAGTACTGCAGTTTAACCCCTTGTGCCACCAGGGAGGCCCCAGACTGGCCTTTTGATCTGGTGTCCACATCATGTCGGTAACCAGCAAGCCCGACAAACGAGGGGTGCTCCTGGCCTGCCCGACCCGCCGGGAGCTGTGCACTGGGGTGTGGGCTGGGCACACAGCGAGAGGGCCCAAGAAGTGCTTTGAACAGGCTCCTTTAGTGGTTGTAGAACTGATGAAACAGAATTATTCATAGCTGCTTTGCTGAATAATTTACCAAGCAAGCCATTCAGAGAGCGGTAAGACATGAAAGGGGAAGGAGAGCAAAGAATTTGGACCGGAGGATGACACTGGAGAACGGGCAAGGCTGGACACTGCCCAACTCGCTGGACTTGGGGCCTCATGGGAGGTGGGTCTTTGCTGGCCTCCCTGGGTTTGGCTGGGGGCTGTTCGGTGTGTGCTCCCCACGCTCGCGGCTGGAGAGCTGGCAACGCCCGCAGTGGTCCTGGGTGTGCCTTTTTCTCACTCGCTGCTTTTTCTGCTGACTTGGCGTTGGTACCCCCATTGCAGATTCTACTGGATCCTTGTTGCAAATAGCGTGCTTTCTAAACTCGATCCCTTGAGGAACGCTTGGCAGTTGAGAGAAGATTTTTCACATCATCTCATTAATCCACACGAACACTTTTCAAGTCAGCGTTGCTCTCTACCGAGAGATGGGGTTCCACGCACGAGGAGGGCCAGCTGCCCCGCTCAGCGCCTCTGCCCATCACACTAATGGCCCAACCCCCTCGCTGCCCACTCTTCCTCCGTTGCCTTAGTCTGAGACCCCAGCGAAAGAAAAATCAGGTCCCAGGTCAAAGAGCTGGCTCTCTGTGATGACCACGCCATTAATTTCAGTCGTGGCTGCCTTCGTGACCCATCTATTATCTCACATAGACATCTGCGTAACAGCACTTGGGAATCAAGGACATTTCCCTTATAGTAAAACTTAGAGATTAAGTGGCTGTTTTGAATGCTCATTTTTCTAATCTTGTTTAGTGCCTGTACCACGGGCGCTGCTGTAGAGGTTTCTGCAGTAACTTAATTAACCGAAGAGAAAATAGAGAAATGATGTCAGCTTTAGAATCAACTCAGGCAAACAAATAGATGGAACTGAATTTTCTGGCGTAGTCTCGCAGATGGTTTCATTGTCTTGGTTGGAGACTCTCTGGAGAATTGTACTGAAATAGTCCAACCTAGTTTTCCATGGATGATGTTTATATAATAACAGCAGTGACTACTTACTTTGTAACAGTAATCTATAACTCCAGCAATTCTGATTTGATATCTCCAAATTCCTTTTATCCTGATGGCATGTACTGAGAGTTTGACTTTGTAGTGTCCTTGTCATTATATCTAAATATATGGACCGTGAATAAACACGTCAGATTTCTTTGCTGAGTTTAGTAATTGAATAGAATTTACCATCAACTCATTTATGTATTGTAGCAACACTTGAATGTTACAGTCTTGCCCATCAATGAGTGGTGGTTACCACAGCTCACAGCAGTGGCCAGCCAGCTCGATTTTAGATAAGCTGGTTAGGGATCAATAGTTCTGTTACTTTGGGAGATTAATATTGATAAACTACAGAATAATCTGGGGGAAACACTGGAAAGGTAACTGCAAATCATGGGCCACAGTTTGTTCATAGTTTCACGATGAGCTTAGTACAGAAAAGGAGCCGTGTTCTCTTTTCTGTTACGTGTCCAGGATTCTGATCAAAGCTTCAGCAACGACCAGTGGCCCAATGGGCCATGTTTGCTTTTCGGGGTTCCCGAGGGTAATTGGTCATTATTATCAACTCAGTACCTTTAACTTTTCCTCCACAGGTGAGAGCCTGGCCACAAAGGGGTTTGTTCCTGACTGTTTCCTAACTTGTTGGATAAATACCACAGGGAAGCAGTAGGCTGTGTGTTTCAGCCTCTTCCCCCCGTGGCTGGCCACCTGGTGTCCAGCTACCAAAATCCCCAGATATTAAAAGTTTAGGTGAGAAATAGAATTATCGCTTATTTTAGGGTAAAGATTCTTAGGGAATTTGCTCCTTGGTTTCTCAGGTGATCAAAGCCCTTATTATACGAACCTAGATTGTGAAAGCTTCAACTCAGGAAAATGAATTATTTCAGCAACATGCAAACAGCCTCCTCCCATATCATCTTCTTTTTAGTTTTCCTCATAATTAACTCTTAGCACGTTTTAAAAAAATTATTTTAGGAGGAATGTCTAAATGTATGGTCTTTTTTTTCTCTGAAATATCCAGTCATATCAGTGAATATGAAAATTCAAAGGTAACTGATGAGAGACTGCTTCCTCAGGCCTGCGTAGCTGCTGTCACAGCAATGACCCAGGTCTTCACGGCACCTAGGCCAGGGGTGTATTTTCATCCAGCCTGCCCGGGCAGGGGGCCGTGCTCTCTTCTGGCTCTGCCACCTGGAGCTGCTAATGACAGTGACTGTGTCATGGAGAAGAGCGTGGTGTGTGACGCTGTGGGTCCTAAAGCTTCTACCTAGAAATTGGAGCGTCCTTGAGCTGGTCTTCATTGTTCAAGGCACATCACGCGGCCACATCTGACTTCAAGGAGGGCTGGGGCTTGTCCTGTTTGTGGCTAGAACTAGCGATGAAGGCAGTGACTTCCACAACTCCAACTCCGACTCCGTCTTGTAGGCCCATCTCCTCTTGCACTGGTCCAGAACCCTTACTGCCAGGACCTTTCAGTACTGTCTGCTATCTGGTGGAACAAGGCCCTTCTCATCACTTAAAAATGTTGGGGAGATATTAGCAAATTGACAAAAAATTAGAATAATTTTCTCAAATTATATAGAAACAAAACTTTGAGAATCACAATTGAGATTGCTTTAAATTGATGAGATTAATTTGTGGAGAGTCGATATGATTTTGCCCTGGTGGTGACGAGTCAGTGATTTGACGTCGTATAGAAGGTTAGGGGCCAGTGATTTACCCTCAGCACTTCAAACAGACTGCTCTTGGTTTGTAACACTTATCTAATGATGCTGATGGAAACCCCGCTGTAAAAATTTAAGGGTCCATTATTCATTTCTTTGAGAACTTTGTGCTTTTGCTCTTAACCATGGAATTTCAAAGTTTTACTAGGATGTGTTTTATATAAGCCATTTGTAAATTTGTCAAATTGTTATTCAGCTTGGTTTTCAGTGAAGAGCTGTGACTTTCTTCACTTCAAGGGCACTTTTTTTTTCTGGTATTAAATGATTAATATCTTCCTTTCATGTCCCCATGCTTTAGAAGTACTAAATGGAAGTTGGTCTTTCTAGATTAATCCTCTAACATTTAGCAAAGGGCCTTTAATGTATTAGGTGCATTATAAAATCACTTAAATGAGAAATGCCCTCAGCAAAGAACATAGTGCCTAATTCTTGAAGGTTCTTTTACAGAGAATTCATGGCACATGAGAATAGCTGGAAGACAGAGCCAGGCTGTGCTAGCTGGAAAAGGAATGTAATGTAGGAGCGATGGTTGAGCTGAGGCACGGCACTAGACAGGCATGCGGGTGGCGCGGGCAGCAGAATTAGCCTTGTTCCAATAATGAGCACGCGCAGAGAAGTAGCAGAACAGATAGCTGGGAAAATGAGTATCAGAACTGAGAGGGACTTGAGCACTAAGCCTTGTATGTGCTGTATGAAGCAGGCGGCAAGAAATCACTGGTTCATCTGCCTGAGTCCTGTGGTGACTGGATCTGAATGAGCAAGGTTAAAGGGAGATGGCGTTGCAGTGGGGAGACACCAGGGCAATGGTGGTGGTACTAGAAAGGAGAGCATGAGTGCTGCAGAACCCACAGGGGAGAGGAAAAGTCCACATTGCCCTCTAAGGGCAAGCGGCAGATTACCCCAAGGAAATCAGCGCTTTAGAGAAACCGGCGGTCAACCAGAGACCTTTACATGGTAGGAAGATGGCTTTAACTTCAGATGCATTGAGACCGGTTCCTGCAGTTCATTCCCTTAGGGAAGTCCAAGAGGCGGAGAGGAATATGTTAGCGATCAGGGTGAGGAGTGACTCTTGATGACAGTGGGGATAGACGTGCCTTATAAGATACAGGTTTTTCTCAGTGGACTTAAAAATCTATTTGAGTGAAGAAGACTCCTTATCGATAAAGAGAATGTGCTTTAGGGCTCGATGGGACATGACACGTTCTTTATTGCGGAGTTTTAGAGAAATGGGGAACGAAAGAATTCTCAGAGGCACTGAGGCCTTGAGTTGGGTGGGGAGATTTCGCTGGACAAAGCGCAGAGGGGTGCGTCACTGGCGCTGTCTTCTAGAGTGAACGGGCTCCCAGATGCTGTGCTCACCGAGACTGAAAGTCTTGATAACTAGTCCTGCGGGAGGCCAGGTATGGGGTTCCCACACTGTTCTGGGGTTCTGCACGCTGTGCACAAGCTTGGTGATGTACGTACTGTCGTCCACGCTAAGCCCGAGGTAGGTCTGTGGCTCCTTAGGCCTGCCTCCGGCACAGCACAGCTAGTTCAGCAGCAGATGCAAAATGTGGAAACAGACGGGTGTGTGCCCCTATGAACGGGAGGGCACTTAACCACTCGGAAAGCAACATATGCAAGGGTTTACCGTCTCTAAGCGAGCCTGTTCTCCAGGAATACCTAAAGTGAGTCATGCAGGTGGACACGCTCGGGACTGGCAGCAATAGATTAAAAAAGTAATTAATTTCATTTTTTCCAAAGAACAGACTGTACTCTCATCTCACTCCCTCCATGGTATTCTCTCTCTGGGAAGAGAGCACACACATGATTGACGTGTGTGTGTGTGATAGAGAGATAAAGAGAGAGAGAGAGAGAGAGAGAGAGAGAGAGAGAGAGAGAGAGAGAGAGAGAGAGAGATGACGGCCTCTGCTAAGTATTCTAGAGTATTCTTGAAAGCAACCCTGGGAAGCTGGTGTCTTCTCACTGGTTTCTGTACGCCCATTCAGTTAGTCATGCCCAGCCCCTGTGCCCTCTGGCCGTCTTGCCAGGGCGTGTCGTACAGATGGAGAATCGCCCATCTGGACAGCTACCTGCCGCTCTTGCATGACTCAGCTCAGGTACAAGGTTCAGGGGCCTCAACTCTCTGGTCCTCCGCACCCTGACCCCCGCGCTGTGTTCCTGAGTGGTGTATACGCCTGAGCAGCGCACCTGTTTGTCGGCTAATTGCTGATTGTTGCTTGATTTGCCTCTGGACTTGGAGCTTCTTGAGAGCGGGGGTCTGGTGTAGTTGCCTCGGCGCACAGGCCTCTACTTGGACATTGCGGGTTCTCAACAAAGGCTGCCGAGAGGACGGGTGAGTGCGTGGCATTGGGGCACAGGCTCAGACACACTTTGTGTCCACATTCTGTTTGTGTCCACATCCGCGAGTGAACTGATTATGTATTCAGTCCACGCCAGTCCTAGAAGCAGTTCCACAAAGGGAAAAACAGTGTCGCGGCTGTAGCCTTTGAGTCAGATGATCTTATCTTCTTAACTCTTTCATAGTGCTCCTGGCTCTACTCTACCTTGGGCGCGCTTTGGGCATGGAGGGCGTCTCTGCTGTCCTTGCACATGGCTAAGGGTCATGCCAGGAGAGCACGTTGCGCTCTCTGCCCTCTGAATCCCCAAGACCAAGTCAGTTCTCAGCTTTTTGAAAGACTTAGACCAGCGGTCACACTCCAACTCCCGGCCTTGGAGACTTCTCCTCCAGTGCAGGGGGGTTGGGCGGTGGAGATGCAGACCCTGAGGTTGCTTGTCACTCTGTTCTTATGCAGCCTGCAGAACGCCGCCAGCCATAAAAGCAAGAACTGAATTCTCTATTGGAATAACCTCCTGACTTTTCACTCCATTACGTTAGAGGAAGTTTCACGGCACAGAGAGGCCGTGGGCACACACCCTTCCTTACACTTTCATTGTCCTTTCCTTGGAGAAAATGCCAAGCGAACCGGCGAGGTGCCCTTGATCCCCTGTTCTCAGCAGACTGTCCTCTGGCAACAGCAAAGGGCTGGCACGCCCGCTGCATCTTTGCCTGCAAATTACCCCCTTGTCACTGGCTTGTCCTTGAGAAATCCCTGTTTTGCTTTCCTTAGAGTGGCTCTTTATGAAGTGGAACGACAGGCATGGACGAAAATGTGCGCGGCACGCCCGAGACAAATGCCGTGACAAACTGCATCTCGAGGGGCCGCCTGGAGAAGATGGATGCACGATGCTGTTGTTGCCGCTGTCTTAGTGGGGCTGCAGCGAGTCTGCGCACGCCGACAACAGCAGTCACCTCTCTGCACAGTCACCCTGAGGAACGCCGTGGATTATTAACTTGTATTATAGGGAGGAGGTAGACGAGGGTCCAGAAACGGCAGCTGTTTAAAAGAATTTTCATGGTAAGGCAGAAACAAGAAAATCTTCCAGCCGGTGGAGACTTTGGACAGAAGCCGAGGTCCTCCTCTGATTGTTTGGGCCCTCGTTCTTGACCACGAGCAGCCGGGAGTCTTGTCTTGATGAGCTTGGATGTGTGGGCAAGTGCAGCTGGATTTTGTGCTTTGAACTGGCCTTTCACGAAAGACGGTGACATTAGCCCAAGTTAGTGTGGCGTGCTGCGTGCCGGTGGCGCACTGTGGTGCCAGGTTCTGTGCACACGTGGGGACGATCCCAGCCACAACGGCGGTGGGGCTGACTGTTACGGTGACTATTTATGAGCAGAGATGCCGGCCCAGAGGCCCGTCTGTTCCCCTACCCGTGCTGGCAGGAATGGTGGTCTTCAGGAAGTCACTCCGGTGGGAAAATGAAGGTCCAAGGTCCATAAGTCAGAGCAAGCCAGTCCCCTGCATCCCAGAAAAGGAGACACAGGTGTGGAATTCCAAGGACAGCTCGGCTTCAGAAGCACCTCCAGCCGCTGACTGTTGAGAGCCAGCGCGGGGGTCTCTGTGAGGAGACAGGGGGCGCCTGGCTGGGGCAGGGCCACTGAGCCCACGAAAGGCTTAGTCTGCTGTTCAACGCCTCGGTTCGCACAGACGCCCCAGTCCGCGCAGAGCACCACACATCACGCCCACGCAGTCCTGGTTACAACACAACCAAGGATGGGGAAGCTCACGGCGGGTTGTGAGGAGCTATATGACTGCTACCGACTCTTCATTTGTTAACCACCTTACTTACATATGGAATCCTTTTCTGGAAATTTTATAAAATGAATATTATTTTATGGAAACCATCATGAGCCTGAGGTTTTTTTTTGAGGGGAGGGGAAGTAAAGTTGCTATCAAAACATTTCTGAGAAGAGGTCAACAGCTCCGTAGATGGTGGGAAAACCAACCATGAATGGGTTTCCAGCTAACTAAGCCATCCAGGCGCTCTGTGCGAGGTCCAAGAAGGTGAACCCAGTTGCTCCCCCAAGCATTTTAACCTGAAGAGGGAGGCAAGGAAGCCCTCAGAGTCAGCCGAAGACTACGAGAGGGGCCTTGCTGGTGGCGCAAGGGGTTAAGTCTCAGGACTATGAAGCTATCCACAGCCACTGCAGCACGAGTTCGATTCCCAGCCAGGGAGCTGACCCACAGGGCGCAGCAGACCTCTCCTGTCTCCCGGCTGCTCCCCTCAGCAGTGGATTTCAGTTGATTTGCCTGTTCTGCTCCCCAGTCTACATCCTCTCACCTCCTGCACCTCTGGCCTGCACCCCAGCTCTCGTTTGCATAATAAAATATTTAAAAAAAAAAGATTGCGAGAGGAGAGGAAGAGACAGGAGCAACGGCAGGAGATGCCAACGAGACGCCTCTCTGCGGATCCCCCTTCCCATTGTCACCCCGAGGCTTTCGTTCCCTGCAGACCTCGTGGACTGTCCCCTCCATCTCGGGCTTTCTTTGTTTCAGTGGTGGTGCTTCCTGTCAGCGCAGCTGCTCCAGTGCTGAGGTTACTTGGGCTTTCACTCCAGCTGTTTGTTTGTTCCCTTTTTGTTTTGTTTTTAGAACCTGGATCCTAGTAAGCCCAGTTCCCTGGGGTGTTTTTTGTCCATGCTGCTTCGCTCTGAGGAGGCCACCACATCTGCCTTCTTGAAATCCTCCAACCGGCTAACTCAAGGTCCAGTGTGAGGGGCAAACACTCCCTGGAAGTCTGAGGTGTGTGCAGGATGGGCTGGCATGAGAGACCTTCACACTTGACCTTGGCTTTGCTTGGGAATTGTCATAGGGGCTGTGGCTACCTTTGGTGCTGCTGCCCAAAGGGCAAGGTAGCTGAAGGTTCATGCTCCATTGCCTCGCACCCAGCCCCTCACAGGCCCTCTTCAGGACCCAGCTGCCTCAGGGGCCCCCTCATTGGTCCTCCCTCCAGCTTTCTCTTCTGTTTCTTTTTTTTTTTTTTTAGATTTTTAATTTATTTATGCATACAAGAGCTGGGGTACAGGCCAGAGTCCAGGGAGGTGAGAGGATTCACCAGAGACAGAGCGGGGAGCAGAACAGGCAGACTGACTGAAACACACTGCTGAGGGGAGCAGCGGGCAAGGCAAGGGAGGTCTATTGTGCCATGTGGGTCCCCTCCCTGGCCGGCGGCAGGGATTGAACTTGTGCTGCAGTGGCTGCGGTCTGCTTCATAGTGCGTTGCTCAACCCACTGTGGCACCAGGGAGACCCTGTTTCCTTTTTTATTTAAATTTGTTTATATATATTTGACATCGATTTAGTCCCCCTGGAATTCCCACCACCATTTCACCCGTGCACTGTCACCTCAGTCCCTGTGCTCTTTCTGCCTTCATCCCAGTGCCTCCCCCACCTAGAGAAGGTGCCTTTGGAAATTCTTCCAGATTGAGGGTTGCCTGCAGGACCCCAACAATCCTCAGACATTGTTCAGCATGGAAATCTGATCCTTCCGAGTCTTTGCCCACTCAGCTCTGCCCAAGTGGTATCCCATCTTCTTGGGCTCACCAAGTGACTCACCGGGACCACATGGAGGCATCTTTCGGAACTCCGCAGAGACTTACCTTGCCAGCCACACAAAGTAGCCGTGTCTGTGTTTAGGTTTCTGTATGCAAAGCAATTTCCCTTTCTGGTTAGTTTTCCTACAGTTGTAATGAACAGTTCTTCTTAGAAATCAAAAAGCAGAGTGTTGATGAATGTAAATAATCCTCCCGGTTAATTTTGATACTAGGTATCGTGAAGGGTGGAAGGGTGGAACGAAGTTGAAGTCCAGGGCTGTGGGCTCTAAGAGCCGTGATTTCTCCGTTTCCTCTGCTCAGTAGAGAGCCGTTTTTAGATCAGCCAAACCCTGGGTTGGTGCTCACTTAGCTCCGGAGTGAGGAATGTGGCTGTTCTCACCCTGC
This sequence comes from Galemys pyrenaicus, assembly GCA_019455555.1. Taxonomy (NCBI): domain Eukaryota; kingdom Metazoa; phylum Chordata; class Mammalia; order Eulipotyphla; family Talpidae; genus Galemys; species Galemys pyrenaicus. Next base: position 6,011,528 of record JAGFMF010011680.1, on the reverse strand, counting down.
CCTTAGCGAATGGACAAGTCAGCGACATCGGGCCAGGCTTCAGGGACGTCCTGCTTCCTCCAGGAGGAATGATGAGAACAAGCTGTCACCGATGGCAGGACATCAGCTACCTCCAACCTTGCTTGTTCGCTGCCTCCCTTCCCTGCAACTGCAGCACACCAGGAAGACACTGGTTCTCACGGGAACGTCCAAGTCAGCAACATACCTTAAATCATAATGGCTCTGGGGCATTGTCGACTAAACATCGTCACAAGGATACACACGTTTCAATAACTAACTGCAAAGAAGTGTGTCTGAGGAAGGCTGAACCCAAAACACATTTGCAAAAGGAGCCTGAGAAAGGGACAGGATGAAAAACAACCTTTTCACTATTTTCAAGACTGATTTTTGGCATGAGAACTAAAAGGAAAAAAAGAAAGATTGAAGTGCTTGGGACACACGATGCAAGCTTGTGAGCCAGGTTGAAATTCCAGCTGCTTTTATGAAAAGATTTTTGTTCAAATCCACAGGGACACTCTGGAGACCATTTTAATTTTTCCTCAAATGGCCTCTCATCTCATTGTTCACTGATTAGCAGATCTCTTGTGCTGTGGAAATGATTTCTTCTCATTGATCCAACACGTCAGGGGATGACCTCGCCAAACATCAGGACAAAGAGCACTTAGCTTCTTCTGTGAATGACACAGCAAAGCCCAGAACTCATTCTTAATAAGTGGCCTCTGATGACTCGTCACGTTGAGCTCTAGCCGTTTGGAAGAACCTAGAATAATGACAAAATTGCTTTATGTTCCATCTACATAATTGCTTTAATTGAACTTTTTATGCTTCCAAAATTTTAAATTCCCTTACCTATTTTATAAAAGTTTTAGCATTCTATTAATGTGAGAGAGTTTCCCTTTGGGTAGTCCATGCAAAATTGTAATTATCCATAATAGAAAGAGAAAAGGGCAGGGTTATGGAATTGCTGTGGGTTTGGGCATGATGGAATTGCTCTATTTACTTACCTAATTAACATGAACCTTGTTTTCTCACTTGAACAATGAAGCTAACAGTACTGGTCTAATAGGATTGTTTTGAGGGTTAAAATAAAGAGCTTCTATGGAGCTTCTCAAATACTGCCTGGCACGTAGAAACCTAGGTCGTGATGACTCTTCTGTAATGACTATGTTGAACTGTTTTAATAGCTGCCCTTGCCAATCTCAGTACGGTGTTTAGAGAACTTCATAGGCAACCTGATGAGTTTTTGATGAAATTAATTTATCACTCATTTATTTATCCAACAAACGTTTATTAATTCCAGACGTGGCACATGTAACAAACCCAAGTAAATGTATTTATTTCTTTTAGTCTTGGGACTTACGTGCTCTTGATTTTAAGGAAAAAAAGTCCTTGTTATTTGTTTATTTATATTTTAGGAAGCATTTTTATTATGAATAATTCATAATTATAATTATGAATTTTATTATAAATGATTATAATAAAATATAATCTACAATGAAATAATTTGGTCAGTCCAATTAGAATCATTCTTAGGCTTTATTTTGGAAGCAAACAATTTTTTTTTGCTGACATAACATTGCATTAAAGCATTATATAAGTCTTAGTGTTATCATTAATGTATATAATGCATTAAGTTCACCGCTAAAAGGTTAATTCTATCCTTCACCATAAAAGGTGGGTAGTTTACCTATCCCCCTCTCCCTTCACATTCGGTAACCACTGATCAGTCCTATTGTGTAAGTTTATTTTTGTTTACTTGTTGGTTTGATTTGTCTATATGCCACCTATGAGTGAAATCATTTAGTTTTGGTCATTCTCCATCTGATTTATTTTACGGAGATTATTAATCTCTAGGTTCATCCATGTTTTGCAGATGGTAGAATTTCTTGTTTTGTTTTGTTTTTTTCTCTTTCCATTGAGTGTATAGATCACACTTTCTTTATCAAATTGTCTGTTGTTGGACTTTAGCTGGTTTCTAGCACTTGGCTACTGTAAACAATGCTGTAATAAACATGAGGGTGCATATCTTTTTGATTTGGTGTTTCAGGACTTTAAGCAAATGCCTAGAAGTAGGATGACTGGATCATATGGCATTTCTATTCTTAACTCTTTGAGGAATTCCATGCTGCTTTCCATACTGGCTGCATCGGTTTACATTCTCACCAACAGCGTACAAGGGCTTCCTTTTTTCTACATCCTCCCACACATTTGTTGCCTCTTTCCTTGGGGAGAACAGCCATTCTTACAGATGTGAAGCGCTATCTCATTGTTGTTTTGATTTGCATTCCCAGTAGTGAGAGATGAAGGCCATCTTTTCATGTGGCTATTGGGCATCTGTGTCGTCTTTGGAGAAGCATCTATTTAGATCCTCTGTCCATTTGTAGTGGGACAACCTTTGAGAGTTAATTGAGTCAAATATTAGAGGAAACACAGTTAATATAGGCTTTCCATATCAGTTAACCTATATATTTTCTGTCCACCTTTGGTGAACATGTATTTGTATCCCTGGAGGAAAGGCTTGCAGGCTTACCCGTGATTACAACATGGCAAAATGAACATATATTCTAGATTTCCTTTAGGTTTGGTTTGCATCTGTTGACTTGATGTAATTATTAAAACAGTCCTTTACTTTCAAAAGTATTTCAGGAGATGATAATGAGTTTGGGTAATATAGTACACGGTCTCCGGAAGCAGTGCTTTTGTGGGAAGTAGCTGCTGTCACCACTTCCTGTTTAGGGTCTGGAACTACATGGTGACGGCCAGGCTTTCCAGAGCTAGGAAGAATTGGAAGAATTGCTAGGAAAAATGGGAACTTTCAAGGTACAGGAGACTGAGGTGGTCAATAATGAATGTTCACTTTGCAGGATGCCCCAGTGCTAAGAATTCTACTGCCAACTAGTTAAACATTAGCCTTGTGAAGACGCAACTTCCCCCTTTCAGATTATAAAGAGAGGAAAGTCATGCAAAGACCAGTGAGAAGATGCATTGAGGAATCCTTGATGGAACTTACTTGAGAAATAAAACCATTTCTCTCCCATTCAACCGGGCAAATGTTACATACAATAGCTATGTAATTTGCTTAAATCAGAATGCACCGAAAGGCCTAAGCCACAGGAACTGCCAAGTTTTATGTTTCTGACCCCCACAGCTGCTCATCAGCAGAAAGACGCAAGTGTTCCAAGGAAGACTTTCTCATGACAATACTGGGCATTGGGGCATAACTTGAAACAAAATGTCCTTCCGTGGATTTGTGAGCACTTGAGTGATGAATATGGCTCAGCGGTCTGCCTTGATCAGACGAGGGCGGCGAGTGTTTGCTGGAAGCATGTTGTGGGGCCTGGAGCCCGGCGCGACAGCTCTCTGCATGTCTGCCACGCGGCTCCTTGGTGGTCTCACCTCCAAGGTGACACCTCCCTGCTGCCTTTTCTCTGATGCTGTGTTGATGCCTCAGTCGGTTCATAACACAGTCTAAACAACAGGAGATTTTGGGGGCATAAAGTGCACTGTATTGGCGAAAATGCAGGCCAGGGTCTGCCACGTGATCTTCTGGTTCTCTTTGTAGTCTTGGGGAAACCGTCTGACACCTCCCTGTATCACCCCACTCAGGGCTCACCTGCCTCAGGAGCGCTGAAGGAAACCCCAGTTTCCTTCACCTGCCAGCTGCCCATGTACCTGCCTGTTGTGGGGTTCTCCTCCCCAGCGCTCTTTATACGAAAATCAATAATATTTCGAGGTGCCAGGAAATGCAAGCTCTGCCAGGGACAGTTCCGACTCTTCTTCCCAGTTTTCTGAAAGAAACGGTGTGTGACTCCCCAAGGCTCATTAACACGTCACCTCTGCTCTTTCACAGCAAATGCCGCATCATCACTTTCCATGTGCTGGTTTCGCCATCACTTTCTGCACCGTCTGGTCATGGTTCGGCGCATGCTGGGTTCCCGTGGGGCCAGCTCAACCGCAATGTGAACAACTCGGGTCTCAGAGCTGCAGACATTCACGTTGTTCTTGCTGTTCAGCCCTTTTCTTCAGTTGTCCCCCAAGTTTCCATCCTCAGTGCATCCCTGGTCATGGTTCCTGATTCCAGAATTTTCTCTTGGACTCTTTTGTGTCTCTTCAACCCCACTGCTACTGGCTGGTTTGTCCAGACTCTTCTCATCTTTCCCCAAGTCTCCTGCTACAGAACATTTGCAATAATCTTTCTTAAAGACCTTTCTCAAATGTGGTCTGCTATGGAAACATCTACCAAGACCCTCACTTACCTATTGTGGGCCAGCTTCGAGGGTGTTTGATGGCCGTGCCTGCTGTTGCCATCTTGAACTTCCTTGTAATTCTTAAACAAAGAGGCCTGTGTTTCGCTGTCAAGAAGACAGCACACAGCTGCTCCTGTCTTTGGTATAGAGTCCAAGCCCCCTGAAGAGGCTTCCAGGTTCAACTGACTCCTTTTCTCATAGGCTCATCCCAGTCACACAAGCATCTCAGGCCTGGTGCTCTCTGCTTCCTGCATCCATCCTCCCCAGCTTTGCCCTCTGGTCTTCTTGGTGCCATTTACTTTGCCTGGTGCTAGAGACTGCAGCTGGATGCTGGGAACAGTCTCATGATAAAAACAAATATATACAGTGACCATGAGGGCATGATATGGGTAGTGCAATGACACAAATGAATATCTGGGAGGCCGGCTACACGTGCATAAGGAAACAACCCAAATGCCCAAAACTAGATGATTGGATCAAGAAGATGTGATATATATACACAGTGGAATATTACTCAGCAATCAAAAAGATAAACTCTTGCCCTTCATAGCAACATGGATGGAGCTGGAAGGATAATACTCAGTGGAATAAGCCAGAAAGAAAAAGAAAAATATCAGATGGTTTCACTTACAGGAGGAATGTAGAGGAAACAAATAAGGGATCAGGGGAAAAAAGTAGTTATAATAAATTAAAAGTCAAAACCAATAGGCAACTATAAATCAAGACATTCTGCAGGGGAGAAGGAGAGAGAAGGATCAAAACAGGGGTGAGGAGAGCACAAGGGACTATGGTGATGGGACATGGTTTAATTGGTGGCCGGAACTTTATGAGGAATATAATTGAGAGGAGAAAGCATAAACTGTACAAAAATGAAGACTGGGCCTCCCCTGGTGGCGCAGTGGGTTAAGCAACGCACTACGAAGCAAATCGCAGCCACTGAAGCACGAGTTCGATCCCTGCCGCCGGCCAGGGGGGGGACCCACATGGCGTGGCAGACCTCTCCTGCTGTGCCTGCTACTCCCCTCAGCAGTGTACTTCTGTTGATCTGCCTGTTCTGCTCCCCGCTCTCTGTGGTGAATCCTCTCACCCCCCCCACACCTCTGGCCTGTGCCCAAGTGCTTGTATGCATAAATAAATAAATCTTTCAAAAAAAAATGAAGACTGATGAAATATATATATACACACATATATAAGATAAAATGATACTATACATGTTATTTTGACTGGGTACCAACATTTTGGTAATTTTTTCTCCTTGTTATGTGAGGGTTTTCTGTTCATTTTCTTTTCTGCTTCTTACTTTCCTCTACCCATAATCCCTTCTGTAAATGTCTCACAAGTCAGTGATTAAAACAAAGTAGGGATGATTTTATGAATCACTTTGAATTACTTTTCTCTGGTGTCTAGCAGCAGAACAGCAATGTTAAAGTTCATCATCATTCCATGACTTTGGAATTGAGTGGTAGCTATTTTCCAACCTTAGCTATTTGCTTATTTGCTGGACATTCAATTCTACCCTTACATTTATTCTTTCAATTAGACAAACTAACATATTATTTGGAAACTTTCTTGTAAATGCTGGCTTTCCCTGACAATTTTGTTCTTGAAACATCTGCTTAGGGAGGGAGCATGTAAGTCATAAAATAATTCCGTGAATAATATTCAGATGGAAACTCTGCCAGTTCAGCCTAATTTTAGAGTCACATATTCTACTTAATCAGTTTCACTTGCACTTGGTCCCCTCTCTTGTCAGCTTCCTCTTGCCAGGGGGAAGAGGAATGTCCCCCACCCCCATAGCTGAAGGGTGCTGTGGCCCCTGTGGCCTTGATGGGCTTTCCCAAGGTCAGCCTGCGTGGCTGTTCCCACCGCTGCCTCTCCTCCTCTGTGGGGAATGCTGTTAACAAAGCAAGTCTGACTTTTTGACTGCAAAGGATGACAGTTTTAATTTAAATTTGGGGAATTAAAAGTTCTTATATTTTTCCTAGTCAAGGTTAATCAAGATAAAACCTAATTTTGACTGGGGTGGTAGTAGGGAGCAGGATAAATCAGAAAACAGAATCTATTTGGGTTTGAAATGTGAAGCAAAGGCAGGGGAGCTGGAGACACTGGAGTGTCTCTTGTCTCTTGCTCAGCCTGTGCTCTGCAGCTCTGTCTCCGTGGGCCACGCCCGAGCAGTGGACACACACCTCCTCTGGCCAACTGGCCCCGTCAAGCACTTCTCAGAAGTGGCACAGCCTATGTTCTTTCTCTCACGATTCTCCAGGCCTCCACTTAAATGTCCCTGTGCACAATTGCTGCCTGGGACATTCCAGAAAAGACAATGCTCATACACTACTCTTTCCAACACCCAGAACATTCTGTCTGCAGCATTATCACAAGATGGGTAGGGATGCAAGACTCTCCCTGCCGTGATGTTGGCTCCTTGAGTCCAGCGGCAGCCATCGAGACATACAAAAATGCGGGCAGTCCTTGCTCGGCCTGGGTGCTGGTCAGCGTGGTAGCACCGAGGGCGTGTGTCTGCCGAGCACTTGAAACGTGGTGGAGGAATGGCGCCTTTGACTTTTTTGAATTCCAACCCATATGCATTTAAGTGGCCCTACGAGGTTTCTGGGTTGGACAGTGTGGACTGTGGGCTGGGCTGCTGGGCAAGTGCAGGGAACACCGCCAAGGAAGTGATGGGGGCATGGGGTAAAGGAGAGTCGAAGTCCTCACAGGTGATATTTTTGCCTTTTCATACTCCACACACGCTCCCACCCACACGCCCACCCGCACGCGGCCTCCCTCCCCCTGGCTCGCTCCCCTGGCTGGCTCGGCTTGAATGCAGGAGGAGGAAACCATAGCCTCGTGAACCGGGCCTGATGACTTCCTGGCACTGAGCTGAGCAAGGGGAGACCTCTTCCTGCCCGGGTCTCCCTCGCACATGGTCCGCTTAGCTGTGGGCACACTGGGGCCACCGGCCGTCCAAGTACGTGGCGTGGTCCCCTGAGTCACAGGAAGCAGCAAAGCCCCCGGGGTGACCTCCCGAGCCAGCGGATATCCTGAGCGCTGTGGCCCGGGAGGCACATGTTTACCTTGTGACATAAAAGCCCTCTGCTGGCCCGAAGCAGCGCTCGTTAACCTGGGCTCCTGCTGCAGCCCGGGCAGTGGGTGGGGAGCAGGGAGAGGAGCTCACGCTCTCCTTCCAGAGCTCCGCCAAGGCACTGCCTGGCGGGGCTGGCTGGCGCTTGCCCAAGGGGTGTGTTTCCAATGCAGCTTGATCTGGATCTGCTGGAGCCCCTGACCTTGGGTGACGTGGGAGGACATCGCCCCGCGGCAGAGTCCTCGATGACAAGCGCCACGTGGGCCAGGCTGGCTCGGCAAGTCCGGGTGCTCGACGGTGGCGCACAGCGCTCCCTCAGCAGGTGCCTGCCGACACCGGGCAGAGTGGCGCTCTCAAGGGCACCTCCTCAGCCAGTGGATTGCGCCTGAGTGAGGAAAGGCTTTGCTGCTCTCACCAAGCCCAGCACAACCTTCTCAGCGTCTTCAGGTTCCGTGTGCAGCCCTCAGTCAGCTCCACGTCGTCGTGCTGCGGCCGTGGAACCCGCTCTACAACGTCTGCCTTTTTGAAGGCCGCTGAACTTACCTAGTTGGAGGAGACACCATTCCAGGAGGCGAGGCCTCTGTTATTTTTGGTTTGAATAATGCAGAGTCAAGAAGTTGCCGCCTGCAGTTTTAGCCCACTGAATTTCTCTGCCCTTTCAAAATGCTCCAGTGCCTGCTTGAGGCCAGGAAAGAAGCCCTTATCCATGGGAATTTGGCATGAAAGAAGAATGGCATTTTGCCTTAGAAGGAAAAATACTGATTGAAGTAAAGATTTGGGGAGTAATTGGTTCTCTCTCCAAAAATAAAAATACCCCCCTCACCAGACCCACAAGGAACCTAAATTGATTTAAATACAATCTTAAAGAAGAAAAGAATCAGAAAGCAAAGAATACTAGTAATTCTGGAGAGATAAAAAGGAGACATTTTCTAAATAATTTTGACTTAGAAAGATTTTCCTTAGAGAAATCTAAAAATCAGATTTCCTAATTTTTACCATACAAAAACTCGAAACATTTGTATGATAAAAACATCATAAATAAGAGATAAATGGCTGGGCTATTTCTATCACTAGCAAACAGCACAAAGTTTACTATTCGGAATGATACGGAGGTTAAGAAGATGGCGAACAATTGGAAAAAAAACAAGCCACATGGGTGGGCAGTTGAGTTGATGAAATGCAAATAACTGATAAATAGCTGAAGAAAAGTCTATAAACATGTGCAACTTACTGCTTCTTAGATGAGCGGACTATATTCAACCAGCACAGCTTAGATGAACGGACTATATTCAACCAGCACAGCTTAGATGAACGGACTATATTCAACCAGCACAGCTGCTGGGGAGAGGGCAGAAGAGGGGGGCTCCTGCTGCTTGAGGGGTCTGAACGGGCACAGGTTCTGTGGTCAGAAAATCACTGTCCATTAAAAAATTCTAAACGTCTTGCCCTTAGTTCCAGCCATTTGCTTCTCATAACTTGCTGCACAGACAGACTGGCAAGTGCAGGGCGCCCCATGGAGACAGGCATGAGGCTGTTCATTGCTTTGAGAAATGTGAACCAAGAAAAACACTATGAGTAGGATCAAGGTATAACAGGGATGTGTGTAGAGAAAGGGCAGGTGGGTTCTGTCCCCGTCAACTTCCCTTTCACCTCTTTCCACCTTTTGCTTTGTCATCTTAACCCTGTGTATACGCATGAAAAAGACAGGAATTTCTTCAAATACGGAGTTGATAGGCGCTAACATCAATTACATTTGAAATATAATCAAATTAACTTTCATTTATAGTTGGAAAGGCACTAAGTTGGGGGCCAGTTTCCCCAAGTGGCTATTCCGATGAGAGTCAGGGCAGGGGCGATGAGTGGATTCCCCAAGAAAAAGACAATATGATTTCTGTACCCAGAGACTAAGGCAAGAGGAGGTGACTGAGAGCATCTATACGTTTCAAACTTGAATTTGACTTTGTCACTAGAAATATTACTAAGACTGAAAAGAAATTGTTTGAAATTAGAAAGGGAATGAATGCCCTCTAATTGTCACGGGAGGAGGGTTTTAGTTTGGCTTCGATGTTGCCTTCTGCTAGGGTTGGGGTGAGCCTAGGGCTAACCCATTTCAGTTTGAGAAAAACAAAGGTGCGTTTCGGCACATTCAGCACCTGCTGTTGGATGACCAAGGTCAGGGAGAGCATCTGTGTCGTGGCCACTCAGTCGTTCTAGGTGACTGAGCCTCTCGCTTTCTCAGCCAGGGTCCCTGCAGGCACCCCAGCCCCCAGGCCACTGCTTATGGCAGGTGGGACCACGCCATAGCTAGGTAGATGGCTGAGTGATTCATTCTAGGCCTGTGGCCACACATCCACGGGAGGAACTAGCTGCTGTACTCTTGGCCACGGTAACCTTGGTTTAACAATTCTATACAAAGCACAGCTCCTGCTCGGTCTTCGCCCTGGCACTCCTTCAGACCCCTCCCGGCTGAATCGGCCAGATGACAGTGACTCTGCTCCTCAGTTCTGTCTTCCATTTCCATGGCGCGTCCCCTCTTCCATAACTTAATTCGCTGAAGGTGAGGCTCGTTATGCCTGGGTCACAGACAAGGTTTCGGGCTCCGCGATCAAAATCCCACTGTCGTAGCTGCCTCCGCGCACCCAGCGGCTGCAGTGATGCAGCGCACCTACTTTCTGCGGCTTCGTCTGTATATTTGTCTTGCTTTCATTTCTATGAACATGCCTTGACATAGCTCCTGTCTGCTTTTCGACAGACGCAACCTTCTGAACAACCCTGCCAGCTCTGTTCTGTATATTTGCACAGTGATGAAAATTTTTGACTCATGTTCAGAACAAATGGAGAGTCTAGCTGAGTTGGTTGGGGGCAGCAGTAAGGCACAGAGTTCTTGGAAGCAGGCTCCATGTTCTCATTGTGCGATCCTCCCCTTCCCTTCCTCTGCACTTGTAGAAACAAGCGTGGGGTGATGTCAGTGCAGAACTGAAAAAAAGCAACTGGAGAAATGACAATTTATAATCCAGGTGATTTATGGAGTTCCTGGGCCATAGGAATTGATGCTGAAGAGCCTCACAGAGAAGCTGGCACAACTCCTCCATTTTCATTTGAATTTAATTAAGAAACTTAAGTGACCTCCCCACTATCACCTGCCCAGAGGTGAAACTCAAGTGAAATCAATAGAACTCACTTCCAGAAAGTTCAAACACAATGTAAGCCGCCATCTCTGCCCTCAACAATAGACTTCTGAAGTTTGAAATGAAGGCAGGGAGTTGCACTGATTTGCATGCTATTGTTTAGGCCACACAATGAAATTAATTTATGCAAAGTAATAGTGTTATTTTAATTTTATAAGCTGATTTATAATACTCAAGTGCTTTTATTGTAAATCCTCTCTCAATATTCATGACAGTTTAGTGAAGTCTGAATTATGACTTGAATTTTGCAGTTTAATTATTGCAGGCACACAGAGGTTAGCTGACTTCACGTGAATGCCGAGCGTTAGATGTTAAAAACCAGGATTCAGATCCAGTCAGGCCATGGCAGGGGTAGCCCCAGCTGGAGCCCAAACATTCAGCACTGCTCATTCAAACCAAAGGTGCATGGCTTCGTGTTTCTGGAAGAATGGACTCAGCCGTCCCCTCGCCTGCTCTGGTGAGCCTTATTTTGGGGTCTGCCCGCCCTCATTATTGGAAGGATCCCAGTTATTCAGGGTGCCAGACAGGATCAGGACACAGCATGCTTCCTTCAACAATTATAGCTTCTAGTGTCAAAAAGACAACAGTTCTAGTGTCCAGTGCCAAGAATGAAGTCACACTATATTAATATTAAAAACCAAAAACCAAAAACAAGAGTCGCTCTTCCCAATCTTTTCACTTACAGTAATTACATTTGAGTCAGGCTTGACTATTGGTTCAGCCAACAGGAAAGAATTGACTATGCACTGGAGAAGGGAAAAAGAAAACAATGCACTGATTATATTCTAACTATCAGCAACAGTTTCAAGGGTTGTATTAAGACTCCTTATCCAGCACCCAGAAGCATTCATCTCCCTCTTTTCCCATCTCGGGCTATTCCTATGATCTATCTTCCCAAGCTAGGGTGATGCAATTTTGCGCATACTTTTGCCCCAGGGGTTTCTAGGATAACGCCAACTGTTTATGTCGGAGACAGAAAGAAACATGCTTCTGTTGCTGGAATTCTATAGGTTGTTCCTTGCAAAAGTTAAATTCCTGCAAAATGGGAACTTAAGGGTGATTTGTTGCGGTGTACAGTTTTAGGGACGCAGAGCCAGCAGAGCTCACGGGGGCACGCTAGCACACTCTCTTGTGTGCCAGTGGATGGAGCGAGACTCTGAGGGATTTGCTGAGAGAGCCTGGATTTTCCTGACAATTTCCTTGAGAAAAATAACACTAGTCGGTGGCAGAGCTGAGTCTCCAGTGCATTTGCTCAGGTCCACAGCATGCCATGGCCCCGACGCCTGACTGCCTCTGGTTTCAGGTCTCTCTGTCCTCCCCTCCTGCTCTGCTGTGATCCCGGGGACAAGTTCTTCTCTCCCTGCCTCTCTCTCCTCCTCTATGGATTCTGATGCATGGCTTCTCTTTAGAACAGGGTCAGTGAAGAAAATTTGCTTCCCAGATCATGCTTTTGCATGTTTTTTCAAACGGTGGTTTCTATGGTAGGTTATTTTTATTTATTTGTTTGTCTCTTTTTGTAAATGTTGATTGTTTATGAGGACAGACTTGGCAGCTGCTCTCTGAGGGTGAGGGTGGATGGTGCATTTTCCCTTTTCCACAGCACGGATAGCTGTGTGCTGTGGTTTCCTGTTTTCTGGTCTCTGTCCTTGACTTCACTTGTCAACACACAAAGCAGGTGTCTGGGATACCTGCTGAGTCACCCCACTTACCCCGGCCTTCTCAGCACAGGCTCGACCGCACTGCTTCCCAGCCTCAGCCTTCATCTCTCAGGAATCGTAGCTGCAAACTTTGTCAGGATCGCACTGTGCTAGGCTCAAGGCAGACGAGGTAACAAAGACGTTCAAGAAACACTCAGCCTTGTGACACAGGTACCATCAATCTCTGTTTCCATTGAATAGATGAAGAAACTGAGGCTGAAATTAGTTAGGCACAGGCCCCGAGATCCCAGGCTGAGTGGCGAGACCAGGACTGAACAAGCCGATGGCTCTCACACTGACATTGTGCCTCTCAGATGTCTCAGTGTCCTCTCGGGGAGAGATCCTGGGAATCTCAAATTTACTCCGTGCTTCCTTCTCCCACATTTACTCCCACCAAGGAGCCATTCGATCGCTGAGCCTCTCCTGGTGGAAATGATGCGGTTCCCTTTTCATCTGTTACAGGGACATTCTGAGGTGGTGTTGTGGTTCTGAATATGTTCTTTAACTATCCTGATGGATTCATCAGAATTACATCAGTGTAGTTCTATTGGTTTTTCTCATATTTTAATATTTTCTTCCTTAGTAGGTCTATTTAATTTTTTTATCATCGTGTTCATACATTATAATCTTGTGGGCTTTTTCATATTTTCAATCCATTCTGCTGCTTCTTGAAACCTACTAAGCATACAGATTTTCTGTGATGTGTGTGATCGTTGCACTATCTTTGGTGTTCATTATGCTGCTGCTTTGTTCTTGGTGTATTCTTATGAATACTTCTGGGGGCCTCCCTGGTGGCACTGTGGGTTAAGCAACGCACTATGAAGCAAACCGCAGCCACTACAGCACGAGTTCGATCCCTGCTGCCGGCCAGGGAGGGGACCCACATGGCGCAGCAGAC
>JAGFMF010011680.1:5948271-5998369 GCA_019455555.1 Galemys pyrenaicus | reverse complement strand
TCAGCAGTGTACTTCTGTTGATCTGCCTGTTCTGCTCCCCGCTCTCTGTGGTGAATCCTCTCACCCCCCCCACACCTCGGGCCTGTACCCCAGTGCTTGTATGCATACATAAATAAATCTTTAAAAAAATTAAAAAAATATATTTCTGCTATTACTCTCTTCTAGAGAAGAATTGAACTTTCCTTCTTGCCAGATACATGAAACAATAACATGTGAGGACAGATTTAATATAAATTCTTGACTGGAGATGTTGTACATACATAAAGTGTGACTCTGCCTGCAAATCCTCACGAAGTCTGATTTAATTTACAAATCCTTGAAGGAACCATCCCCTCTCCTCTATCCTCCTGCAAGTTAGAATCTGGCAAGTTCCTTGCTCACCTTTTAGTTCTTTGACTTTTTTCCTGCTTACTTGAACACTAAGGGACTAGGACTTTGCGCCCCAGGTTTGAGGAGGTGTTTCTTCGTTGACTGCTAACCTTTGGACAAAGCTGGGCTTGCACTTCGGTCAGCGATGGACTGCCCATGCTGGTGGTCCCAAGCAGACCTCCCTGTACTGTACCTGGGTGTGTGGGTGTGGTGGGTGTGTTGCGGGAGAGACAGTCAAGCTGGTGTGAATACACTCTGACATTCATACAACAACGAAACCGCCCAACGATAGGCCCCGTCGGTGACTGACAGTAACTATTCCCTGCTGTCAATGCTACATAAGTGTGGAAATAAAAATCTGTGATTCTTCAAGATTGATGAATCCAAGACACAAACTAAATTCAGAGATTGCTTGCTTTGTTGGCTCTCTGCTTTCACTACACATTTATCTTTGAAGAAAATTTTTTTACCTTCTTGCCCCTAGAAGGATTTGTTTGAATTATGAGTGTGAGTGTATTGTGCATTTAAGTGTGTGTGAACAAATACATGTTTATCTTTCCCTTTTGGGACTATGTTTCCATAATGACTTTTTTTGGGGGTGATCTAGGCCATCATCCCATCAGAGTGTGACAGTTATATACAAAATTTGAATACATATAGTTCAATATTAACACTAATTTTCCCATATTCAGTTTATCCGTACCCCATCTTTTAATCACTACACCTTATAATATGAGTTACCATTTGTATTGTCTCTGTAAAATTATCTTAGTTATATTTGGTTGTTGCTATTTTATATCACTTTTTGGATCAGTTTGTCTTGTTTCACGAAACCGTTGTTGCTGTTTCATTAGTGGAGCTTAGGAAGGTTTTCAAGTTTTGTATACTAACCTTATTTACTATAATGGTTTATCATATATAAATATATAGTGTTTTATACACACACACACACATATATGTATATATGAGACAATCAACTACGTATTCACAGGGTCATAAAATCTGAATGTGATCTTCCACCAGCTGATTTGATTATTCCAAATGGAGAATTTCGACCTTTGTCATTTTCCTTGTTTGTTTCTTAAACATCTTCATGGTTTCACCACGGTGTGCTCCAGGCATCTTTATCACCCACAAAATTGCTGCTGCATTGCCCCTATAATATGAATAATTTGACTTCAGGCATGCATGCAGTCTGGCTATGGTTAATTTCAGAGTCTGGCTCTTGAAGAACTTCAGCTCTAATGGCAAGGATCTCTCCTTAGCAATTCTCAGATACTTGTCTCACAGCATGCAGAAGTACTAAGGTGAGGAGGACAAACCCTTCCATGTTTCCAGTGGCTGAAGAAAAATGGCTAAGGGACAAGTTGTCCAGGGAAATGGCTCTGGCTGAGCTGGTGTGTTAAGGTGGTGAGAGACTTTGGAAATGAAATATGTCAAATCCCGATCTTAAACAGCTGCTTACCATCTCCAGATGGACAGGAAAAAAGCTCAATTTCCCCCTTGTCTTCTGTGACAAACAATACATTACTACAAATTAACGTTTATGCAGAAATGTGCGTAACAGCTGCCGGTTGGTTACTGCCATGATAAGAGTATGGACATGCCCGCTGGGGAGTCTTCAAAAGCAGAGGTTCCCCAAACTGGAGACAGTTTGATTGTGTCTTGTGGGTTGCTTGGTTGTTTTGTCTCCTGACCCCCCCTTTTTTTTTTCTTTCAAAATAATGTTGCTAAATACCCATTTCTGCAGGGGGACTTTTACTGTTGCACTTAGTTTATACTCTTTCTCTTAAGAATTTTTATTAGAGCGTGTCCTTTGCAATAAGCCATAAGGGAGACACTCACAGAAGTTTTCTGTTTTTCACGAACTCTTCTTTTGTTAGTTCTCAAACTCCATCACTATGTACTTGAAAAACAAGTTGTATGAACAGATACGTTAAAGCAAGTTTTCCTGTTCTTGGGAAAACAACCTCACCTTTTATGCTACGATTCAATGTCTTCATTTTCATTAAAGAAAAGGCAACCTTGTAAGATGAAATCTTGTTGGAAGGAAACCAGAAAGTGTAATTGTTATTTCAGATTTGCGTGGACCACAGAGAGTGTGGGATTATCCTTGAGGAATGCCTTTCCTGTCACATCTGCTGGGTAAATGGGCTGATTTACAGAGCCTAGAGCTTGTTAACTTCAGAGGCACAGCAAGAAATTGCCCTGTTCAGGAAGAATCCATGGAGTCTCCTTTCCAGGGTTCTCAATCCAGGGTCATCATCTGCTTCTTGGTAACTATTTTAGTTCCAGAGGAGCTATGCATGAGAGATCCAAATTTCACATTGGTCGGAAAGAGGCCACCCGGCCCATTTTATTTTTAAAATAAATAGATACTGTCTCTACCTGAATGTGGGACTGAACTCTCTTAGGTTTAGGGAAACAATTTTTCCAGTGTAGCCATTTTTTGTTGCATCATCTACCATTGAGAATAGGAAGGGTCTGTGCATTCTCACATACTTTCTCCCCAAATAGACATACACTCGCTACTTGGCTTCCAATGTGCAGAGGTTACAGGTGTCCCGAGGACGTTTTATGTACACTGAATAAAGACTTCCTGCTTTGCAGGCATGTGGACCAGATCTTCAAAATACAAGCATTGGAGCTAGACCTACATGAGTTTGAAACTCAGCCCTGTCACTTAATAACTATGGGAATTTAGAGAAAATTACTTAAAATCATAGTGCATCCTCATCTATAAAATGAATATTATAATACATAGCTAATGGATTAGTTATGGCAGATATCGATGTGTTACAGAAACCATGAGAAGTGA
This sequence comes from Galemys pyrenaicus, assembly GCA_019455555.1. Taxonomy (NCBI): domain Eukaryota; kingdom Metazoa; phylum Chordata; class Mammalia; order Eulipotyphla; family Talpidae; genus Galemys; species Galemys pyrenaicus. The sequence continues at coordinate 5,995,182 of JAGFMF010011680.1, read as the reverse complement.
AAACAGAAAAATTGCATCTCATAATCCTGTACTATAACTCACAAACTGATAACATATCTCCAATGATGACGTGTAAGAAAACGATCAACACTCAGTTGTTCAAATACCAGCTCCTTCACACCCATCTGTTCTGAGATCAGATCATAAAAATCCACGTTACCAGTAATTCTACATGGACCCATGAGCTCCGAAGACAAGACTGCTGCTGTTGCAGCAGTGTATCCAGTTTATAAGTTCTGATCCACCCCTCCCAAGTCTTGATTAATACCCGTCCTAACCCTAGTCTATCATTTCCTTCCCTAATTCCCCATGTTGAGGCAGTATTAATGTACTATGTGATCTGTGGTTTCTCTTGTGGTCTTTGCCTGTGGGCTTCAGTAACTTCTATGAGTCCTTGAGTGCAGAAATTTTCTTTGTTCCCTTCCCTTTATGCAGTATCATTCTTCCAACCCCAGATAAAATTTGGAACCAAGAAGTGTTTCCCCAAAGTGTGCTGAGTTTGTTTACTAATCTTACTGTTATCACTTCTGGATAAGAAGGAACGAACAGTGTAAGACTAAATCTGGATTTAGCAGCGGGTTATCAGCAGCCATTTTCATGTGCAGATTATTCACACATTTTGCTGATTTCCTCGAGTTGTTGGTCTTTTTATTTCCAGGATCTCCTCTGACAGGGCGATTACCCCATTGTCTATTATCTGAGTTGCAAATATTTATCCCCAAATTGGTCATTTGTCTTTTGACTCTGCTCATAGATTTTTTTTGTTCCTTTTATCAATATTTTGTCTTTCAGAAGAACTTAAAGTAGACAAATGTATCAGCCTTCTAACAGTTTCTGTGTTTTGAGTTTGTTATAAAGGTCTTCCCCACTAAAGATAAACTTAAAGTAGACCAATGCAGAAGAAAAGTTTGAAAAAATAAAAAAAAACAAAACAAAAAAAGAGCAAACAGAGGAGGTTGGTACCAGCAGAGAGAAAAGACTTTTTAAAGGTGTGGCAATGGCAGATAAAGAGAGAGAGAGAGGAAAAAAGAATGCCCTAGAAAGTTAAAAGCAAACACTTGCCAGAATTTACTATTCAATAACGGTAGTATCTCCAAGCAGTGGAGAAAATATGGGCTGTTTCTTAAATGCAGTGGAAATGATTAGGTGACTGTCTGGAAGGCAAAAGGTTGGAACTTTACTCTGCATAAATTTTAAATGATCACAGATTTAAATGTGAAAAATAAAATGTATTACAATTGTAGGAGAAACGGAAGAGAATTCTCTCTAAGTTTGATTTTTCTTCATCTGGCATGATGGACATTTGCTAGTTGCCTGTCTTCCCAGCATAATTCCACTTCTATGAGATGTCAGATTTTATATAAATAAGTAAATGCAGAAAGTACATTGTGGTTGCCTAGTGCTATGGGTGAGAGCAGAGACTGAGTAAGTGCCAGTGGGCACAGGGATATTTTAGGGATGACGGAAAGGTTCTAGACTGTGTTAGTTGCAATGATTGAGTTGTACATGTATTTATTTTTTAAAGATTTTATTTATCATACAAGAGCTGGGGTACAGGCCAGAGGCGTGGGGGGTGGAAGGTTTCACCAGAGACAGAGTAGGGAGCAGAATAGGCAAATCGACTGAAACACACTGCTGAGGGGAGCAGTGTGCAAGGCAGGGGAGGTTTGCTGCGCCATGTGGGTCAGTTCCCTGGCCGAGGATTGAACTTGCGCTGCAGTGACTGAGGAAGCCCCACAGTGCAGTGCTCAACCCCTTGTGCCACAGGGGAGGCCCAAGTTGTACATTTAAATGAATGACTCTATGAGATACAATTTATCCTCGACTTAAGCCATTAAACCCAGCCTGGCTTCATGGTAGAAATTCCTGGACAGAAAAGACCCTGAGGTACCCTCACACCAAGTTTATGTGTCAAATAGCTGATTTTTCCCCAAGAACAGTATTTGTTGGTAAGAATGGAGGTGACTGATGAAGAAGGAGGACAGAATTAGAAGAAAGGGAAGGTTTTCTCCTGAAGGCTAATTTCCTTCCATTTGTTATCTTTCTCCCAGCAGATCCTGACAACTGTTATTAAATATGGCGTCCTGACTTGCTTCCACAGATGGTGCCCAGCTCAGCCTGTGTCATCACTGAACAATAGCCAACATCCCTCATTGACCTCAGCCCAGTGGTTGCTGCTCTTGCTTAATTGGCTTTACATGGAAGTGCTTCAGCTGAAAGCATGTCATTTTTTTTTATAAAATTGTGCCAGAAAACAATTAATTTCAAATACACAGCTTTTATATTCGATGTTACAGTTCCTGTCTGAGGGAGATAACACACCAGCTGAAGGAACAAGCAGATGCAGACCCCTGGGAATAGCCTTGTGTGGGTCTGACTCTCTCACTCTGGCGTTTGCATCCCACAGCTGTGTCTGCCTTTGCAAAATGGCAGCGACCAACTGTACCCAGGGGCCGTGGCTCCTCGCCTTTCTTTTTTTAAATTTATTAGGCGAGTTCATAATCTGGATACCACCCTAACAACTGTGGGAAAGTTCCTATGAAATCTTACAGGCAGAGGGATATTAGTGCAATTCCATGGGAGATTTTCATGCCCATCTCAATTCCAGCTGTGCCCCCAAAAGGTGCGGGGTGGGGGGGGGATGGACCATTTTGTTTATTTTCAAGAGACTGCTAAAATTTCATTTACCCCAATATGTGTCTAAATCTATGGTCTATTATGCTCTACTCGGGTTCTGTCATTTTATTAAAGATTGTTAGGATATCATAGAGAAGAATTGCCCTAGAAGGATAACCGCGCAGCAGCATGGGAACAGAGGCACTTGGGAATCTTCATTCTAGATCCTAGCTGAGTGGTGGAGTAGGTGACTTCTGGGACATGTGCCCTATAAAGGCACATTGTCTCTGCTGTCACTTCATGGCTTGTGAGAGTTGATGACTTAAGAATCAGAAGGAGTTAAAGGCTTATTCAATTAAATGACATCCTTGAAGCATGGCAGATGGAAAGCGTTACAGTTCTTCCTGCTTAAGACTGAGAAGTTCTCCTGTTCCTTTGGCCAAAGTCTCTCATCACCTAGCTGTCAATTTTTTGTGTGTGCATGCAGGGGAAGCCTGCTATTGCTATTTGCCTAAAATAAACCATGTAGCTTGTGTTTAAGAATTCTTTCTATTTCTTTTTTTAGCATCCTTTTTGAGGAAATCTTGGTTTATAACATACTATGTTTCAGGCGTACAGGTTTTCAGTTGGACATCTATCTGCTTCATTATGTTCACCTGCTAAGTCAAGTTTCCATCCTTCATCACATATTGGCCATTTTACTTAATTCCTCCCCACCCCGCCCCCCAACCCCGGTACCTACCATTCTGTAGTCAGAATCTAAGATTTGTTATAGTTTCGTTTGCTTGGTTTCTTTACCCCCTACATATGAGTGGCATCACAGTGTTTATCTTTCTCCTCCTGACTTATTTCATGTAGCATCATCCCCTCCAGGTCCATCTGTGCTGTTGCAAATCAAATGGCAGAATTTATCTTATCTTTTTTTTTTTAAAGCTGAGTAGTGTTCCATTATATATTTATAACTAATTCTCTATCCAATCATTGGTTGGTAATCACTTAGGTTGTTTCCAACTCTTGACTATTGTGAATAATTCCATAATGAACGCAGGGGTGCACATAGTTCTCAGAATTGGTGTTTTCATATTCTTCAGATAAATACCCAGAAGTGAAATAGTTGGTATCTATTCAGTTTTTTTGAGGAATCTCTATAGTGACCATTCCAATTTACAGTCCCATGAAAAAAGTATAAAGTCTCCACATCCTCACCAATATTTGTAAGTTATCATAAATATTTTTTCATGTCTGTTGGTCACTTGTACTTCTTCTTTGGTGAAATGTCTACGTAAATTTTGACTGACTTTTGCACTAGTTTGCCTGTTGAATTTTTTGAGTTCTTCATGTATTTGGGTATTAACTCCTTTTTAGATATCTGATTTGCAAGTATCTTCTCCTATTCATATGTTGTCTGCTGGTTTTGGTGATTTTTTTTTTTTTACTGTTCATAAATGTTTTAGTTTGATGCATCCCCAGTTATTTTTGCTTTTGTTTACCTCACCTTTGGAAATGAATCAACAAAGATAACACTAAGGCCAATTTTGAAGTTCTTATCTTCTGTGTTTTTTCTATATATTTTCTGGTTTTAAATATTTATCTTAAAATCTTTAGTACATTTTGAATTCATTTTTTATGACATAAGATAGTGATCTAGTTTTATTCTTTTGTATGTTGCTGTCCAGTTTCCCCAAGACTTATTGATAAGACTTTCCCTTCCCCGTTTTGTGCTTTTGGCTGCTTTGTTGTAAATTATTTGTTCATATCTGTGTGGGTTTATTTCTGTGCTCTCTGTGATGTTTCATTGATTACTGTTTTTATCATAATAATTTTGCAGTATAGTTTTAAACTAGGGTGTATTAAACTTTCATTTTTGTTCTCTTCTCTTAGAATTTTTTTGTTCTATTTCTGTGGAAGATGCTGTTGGGATTTTTAATAAGAATTGTTGAGTCTGTATATTTTTTTTTGGCAAAAGACCTTTTTGACAATGTTAACCTGTCTGATCTGTGAACATGAACTATCATTCTGTGACTTTGTATTTTCTTTAATTTCTTTCAGCAGTTTTCAGTTATTTTATTGTATTGTTAGATGGCTATTGACTGTATCCTGTTGAGTTAATGAAGATTCATAGCAACCACAAAAAGACTACTAAGGTACTTTAGGGACTTGGTCTTAGCCTTATCTTGATAGTTTGTTATATATTGTATTAATGACATGCAAAATATATGAAGGCATATTCATATTTGCAAATATGGGGGAGGACTGTGCTTATGATATAGACCTCAATCTAGCTCTAAATAAACATCAAATGACTAGAGATGAATGTAACAGAATTAATAGGAATAGCATTAGGTCCTGAAATTTCTCCAAAACACAACAGGATTAGCATCAGCAAATGTGGAACATTTTAGCTACCAGTAAGCTTAATATGAATCAACAGTGTAATGTGGCTGACAAAATATTATTACTGAAAGCTGGATCTATAGGAATATATTACCTTAAAAAAGGGAGGCAAGATCCTGCTCTTCTCTTGTTTCGGGGATGCTATACTTGAGAGAAGTCAGTTCAGTTCTGAGAATATCAAGTTCAGAATATCAAGCTTTAAGAGGAACTTTAGTAAACAGTGCATTTGTGGTATGAGCATAGTAATAAAAAAGAACTTAACAAGTGTGTCATATAAAGATTTGTTTCAGCAACTGGTGACGCTCATCTTTTATAAGAGACAGGGTGCCTAGGGAGGAGATGGAAAACTTTCATTAAGGGTTGTTGGGTAGGAAAGCAATCAGTTGCACTTCATATAATTCTTCTAAAAGAGGAGAGTAAAGAGCAATGTAGGGAAGCTTCAGGAAGACAGATTTCATTTTAAGCTACAGGAAAAAAAATACAACACTCTAATCATTAGACATTTAATCTTTGGATGAAATGACTGATACAGGCAACATTCAGGCATAGCTAAAGGCACAAAATGGGCTCAAATTGGGCAAGAGGAGAAGTGATCATTAAAATTTTCCTGTAATCCAGATAGCTTAGATTATTTGAGGAGAATTCATGGATCAGATAACACTTGAGTTGTGCCAGGAAGAAAGGAAGAATAGACTCTCAACCCTTGGACCATGGACTCTTAGGGGTGCTGTTGCCTGAGGGAGTGAGATTGGTTCTTGGAGGGTGAAAAAAATGTTAGATTGTAATGGTTTGTCTCTCCCTCCAAAGCCATAGTGTATAAACAGATATACTGTATATCTGTGATACTAATATTTCATGCTGAAATATTTGGGGGGGAGGTTAGGGAAAATACGTGTAAAAATTTCTTTAGGAAAGTCAAATAAGATTGGTATGTTAGTTTTCTATTGTTGCTGCAGCGAACTATCATAAACTTAGTGGCTTTAAATAACGCACATCTAATGTCTGACAGCCCTGGAGGGAGGTCAGAAGTCTAGAATGAATTAGAGTTGCAGTCTTTCTGAAGGCCCTAAGGGAGAATTCATTTCCTTGCCTCTTCCAGCTCTTGGGGTCAGCAGCCTTCCTTGGCTCATGGCCCTTGGTCATTGTCATCTGTTTCTGCCATCATCTCTTCCTCTCCCTTTGCTTTTGTAAGGCCACTGTCATGACATTGGTCCTACTTGAATAATCAAAGTTAGTTTCCCCATCTCAAAACTTAAATTAATCATACTAGCAACATCCCTTGTCCATACAAGCTAGTTTAGTCATAGCTTTTGGGACTTGGACTTATTGGGGAGATGTATTACGTTGCCTATCAACTTGAAAATTGACCTAGATTAAAGAAAGGACTGTACTATTAGTCATGTGTTAGGGAGAAGGAAAAGGAGTCTTGGAAGACAATTCAGGACACAGGTGTGCATCTATGGAGTGGGGTAGTGGGAACCAGGAACATGTTCTACCCCAATGTGGATGCTCTTATACAATATGGGTTATTGTTCACCACTATTATCACTGCATAGTTTTGATTTTATGTTTTCACATGGAGAACTTTGAAGTGCTCCTTTTCATTTGCATATATTCTTTTCATATATCTTGCTATCTATTCTTGGCAGTCACCTACCAAGACATGAAATTGGGATGCCTTCAACTCAAAGGTCTGAAAGGATGGAGGACCCCAGCCTGATCCTTGTAGGAATTCAACATGATGCTGTTTGATGGCAGGTTAATGATAACTGGATGTGTGCACCACGTTTGCTTAGTAATACAGCTGTTAGCATCGAGATGGCTAAGATGAAACCCGTATGAGAGAAGAAGTGCGTCATCTGATTGTTTCTCTACATACAGATTGCTATTGGCCTGCAAGATCTTTTTTCATTTGCATGGCTACTTTGTTTGCATAGTCAGCTCTGGAATTCTTTTTGTACATGACATTGGTCCCACTTAGATAATCAAAGTTAGTTTTTCCACCTCAAAACAGAGATCCTAGGAGTGTTACATATATCAGCCAATAAAGTATTTTTAAAGTATGCATTATTGAGGCACCTAGCAGGAAACAGTACAATCAAGTTAGGATAATGTAAAGATGGTGTGAGCAGGATCTAGCAAAATCAGAAAGGATGAAGCGGGAGGGTCCTGGACAGAGTGAGGGGGCACCATTATCGTCTCCATGCATAAAAGCGTAGGAGGAGGGTAGTTACGAGAATCCACAAGCAAGGAGAGGTGGACATGGTGACCTGGCAGGCAGTCGCCATCACCTTGGGTCATGGGTCATGGCTAACCTAGGGTGGCCTTGCCAGGCGAGCGCCAAAGGAACACTTCCGACCCCACTCTCCTTCCTTCTGCTCTTCTACTACTTCCTCAACCTGAAGTCAATAGTCACAGGGAACAGGGAAATCTCTCCAGGTGGGTCTTACAAGGCAGAGAGGAGGCTTAAGAAGTGCGGAGGGGGTGGGACTCATAAGCACTCTCTACCTGATACAGGGTTTCCATACTTAAGCCGACTTTGAGAACTTAGAGGGATCCTACAAAAAGGCTGTAGTTATTTCCAATTGCAGATGAGGAAACTGAGTCTAGAGAAATGACTTAGGTCACCCATCAACCCATATGTCTTCTCTACACCCTGCGTGCTTTCTTCTGCTTTAGAATAGCAGGCTGATGGGCTGGCTCATTTCAATGTCAAGTCCAATGGAGCACTGCCCCACAAACTCAAATAACTCCTGATTTTTAAAGAGCTCTTTAGATCACTTTGCTATTCTCTTTGGTACCAGGCCTAAATTACCCATTTCTGCCTCTGGTGAGTTTCAGTATCAATTTGTCCTCCTGTGAACATCCCTGAGGTGGTTGGGACTGGCCCCATATTTGGTAACTCTTTGTGGCTCCTTGAAAGAGAGTCTCAAAATGGAGTTTGTTTTATTTTATGGCTTAATGTACCCCCTTTTAAAAGATCCCTATCCTCAGACCTTTCAGGGTTGTCCAAACTTCAAGTTCCTTAAATTGCAAGAAAACTACTATCTATATTTCCCAAGGCAAAGGGTAGTTCTTCTATAAATCACCCAGACCAGGATGCTTCCCTGGTCACAAAGAAGTCAGCTGGTGTTTATGCAAAGGTGAGAAGGCACACCTTACCTACCTCCTCAGGCACGTGTGATTAGCAGATCACATTATCTGCTTATTAACTGGAGTGTCATAGAACAATGGCAGATTGTGAAATCTGCACACACGGACAGTTAAACAGCAGGCTCTGGGGGGTTCATCCAGCAATTACATCCCTGTAATGAAGAGGCAAAAGGCAAGGATGTGACAATGGGAAATTCAGCAAAGGAATGAAATCAGGGTTTGGTTTAATGCAACACGACTTGCTCACGGCACAGGCAGAGTATCAAACGATCCATGTGAAATTCAGTCCTTGGTGTAATCTCCCTATTATAGCCATTGTTCTCCTATTCCTCTGAATGCCGTCCAGACCAGTATGGAAATTAGGGTTTCATTAACACATTGTTTCTTTTTATCTTCATTCACTTTAATTTGACTTCTTTTTTTAAAACTAATTTACTCTGGGTATGCGAATGTTCTAGTAAATTTAGTGATATGAGGAGGAAAAAGAATAGATAATCCCTAACATCTAAGTTATGTATGTTCAGTTCCATTGAAGGTAGGATGTATAAAAGCTATTTCTTTGAAAGCAGATATACTCAGAGTGAAAGTAAAAGGTCAAAATGCAGCCTGTTCTTTTGCAACTTACCGTGTATTAATTTCATCCTTAGGAACCTTCCAGTAATGTAGTCTCTTGGACATTACCATATGTCAAACTAGCAGAGGATGTACAATGATATCTTTGTGAGGAAGTGAGGTAACAACAGCACAGTTACCTGACCCGGGGGACTCGGATTCTCAATATACAGTGCCTCATGGGATTTCAACTGCAGTCCAGGAAAGGATCTCTCTGACTCTGGTTCTGCGCTTTCAGATCACGCTCAACCAACCAGGATGCTCATAGGAGGGAATAAAGCAGCCAATGGGAAGGGCTATTGGAACCACCAAAATAAAGGTCCTGACGCCCTTCAGGTTAGCGCCTGTCATAGCCAACTGGAAACACCCACGCCTAAGCCCAGCCCTGGGTGGTGACCGCTCTACCAAAACAATATGTGCTACTTTGGTTATAATCCTGGTTCCATCCTCGCTAGGCTTGTCCCTCACAACTCCCCACCACACCTCTGTCTCTCCAACCCCACCTTGCACGGCCCAAGATACCACCCCACAGTCTTTCCCCACTCCCACAGCTGGGATGGGCTGATGGGAGGTAGACCTTGTCCCAGCACTTTCATTTTTTTTTATTTTAAACATTTATTTATTTATGCATAGGAGAACTGGGGGACAGGCTAGCATTGCAGGAGGTGAGAGGATTCACCATAGAGAGAGTGGGGAGCAGAACAGGCAGATCGACTGAAATACACTGCAGAGGGGAGCAGCGGGCCATGCAGGAGAGGTCTGCTGTTCCATGTAGGTCCCTTCCCTGGCTGGGGATCGAACTCGTGCTGCTGTGCCGTGGATGCTTCACAGTGCAATGCTCAATCCTCTGCGCCACCAGGGAGGCCCCCCCATCTGTCCCAGCACTTTCAGGTCATGCCATTTGCTCGGTTCTCTCACCGGAAGAAGCCATTACAAAACGGTCAGCCCCAATGTCTGGAGTTTCCTGAGCAGGCATTTGGAAAATGCAGAAAAGTAAAGTGGACACAACGTAGTTACAGAAGTTTAGCTGATCTATTTATTGTTCTGGAAGAGATCTCTAATGCCAAGATAATTAAAGCCAATTTTTGTCTTTGCTTAGTGGGAAACTTAAGCACCATTGGAAATGCGCCTTTCTGAGAGAAAAGCTAGGTTCTCAGCTCTCCTCACCATTCTATTTTGGCTGCATTGCCAGGTCCTGGTTTAAATTTGAAGGTCAAATAGTTAACTTATGATAAATGATACGGTATTGAGGTTTGAGCCAAGGCAGAGTGTGGGAAACCTTATAAGAAAACCATTAAGGCTCCAATTTTGCTGACCTGAGAGGATGCTGGTCAAAAGTATAGATTCTTGCAATAAGTGCTTGTGAAGAAGCCAGAGGGGGTATTACTGACCGACTCAGGTCGGAGCAAGCAGGGCATCGAATGTGACAATAACCCCATTGAAGTTTGTGTTTGCAAACCTGTCCTCTGAAATTTCAGATTCGCCTTGCTTCTGCTCTCATTGGATAGAGGAACTATTATAAAGTGCATGCTGATTGAGCATTTGGAAAGCACTCTCTAAAATGGCATTTTCGTTATGGCTGATAGTACTTTGCACCCAAACCGACTCTGAAAGAGTCGAAGAGTAGCTTCCAATTCATCCAGTCCTCAGGTTTAATATTCTGCCATCACTTTTTTATTATATGTTTGCTTATTTGTTTTGCTTTAGAAATTTGTAGGCTCATGAATCAGTACAGTTTATGCTGGTGATAGCTGTGGGAAATTTAAGATGAATTCCATTGCCAACTGGGAGTAGTTCTCATCATTTCTCATGACTGCAGTTCTGGTCTCCATAATAAAGATATAATACCCTGCCCCCAAACTGTTAGAATACAGTAAATGCTTCCTATGTGCCAGGAATGACCAAAATACCCTGCATCCATACAAACGTGGTCTCACTTAATCTCAAGATCATGCCACGATGTTAGTTCTGTTACTACTGTTGTTTCTAGTTCTTTAGAGGAGGACACTAAGAGTGTCAGACAACTTGGAAGGGAGGAAAGATGAATTTCAGGTGCTTACACACCAGACTCAACTGCTTAAGTAACTTCCAGCCTTAACTTTCTCTGACTCCATCTTTTAAAACATTCACTTGGTTTGGTTCTGCTAAAATGTTGACTGGAATGAAAGCATCCTCCGAATGACAAGGAACTATTCGATTTCTTCTAAGGTGAATGCAGCTCTACATTGGTGTGTTACCCCAGAGAGTAGAACCTGCTGTTGGGAGGAAGAGTGAGTGGAGTCCTATTCCAGCTATTCTTTTCCTACGAAGGTGTTGAAGGATAGTGTGTCGTCATTTCATATCTTCATCACATAAGCACAAATGAGCAGTGATATAAAATAACAATTTAAAACATCTAAAAGTGGCCACAACCTATTTTGTATTTTAAATCATCAGTTAGAGTTGCTGCTGCTTATGACAATAAGACAACAGAAACAACCTATTCACTGTTGAAGAGACTGCTGCTTTCATTTTCACATATATTTTCAATTTGGGATCTCAGATTTTTCATGTCTCTTGCCAAGGTGTCCAGTAGGCACATGGTGCACAGAGGGGAAATGGGGGAATGGACAGATCTGAGCCTATCTGCCTAGTACATCATGAGACAATGGTCACTTCACTGTAAGAGGCAAGAGGTGACTGACCTGGACATACATAGTATAGCTTTTCTATCATCCACCCACCATGCACCCCTCCATCTGTCCATCCACCCATCCACCATACATCCATCCATCCATCCACCCATCCATCCATCATCTCCCATCCATCATCCATCCATCATCCACCATCCTTCACCATCCATCATCCATCCATCCATTCTTTAATCAACATACAGCAAGTACGTATTAGGTATAAGGTGCAGGGTCAACTTTAGCAATTCCATTTAATGAATTGTTAATTCATTAATAACCCTGGATGCATGAGAGAATCGAGGGCGATGAGATTGGTGGCCTGGGAAGACCCAAGTCAGGAAGGGTTTCGAGTGAGGTGCTGGATATCTTGAAACTTGTCTTAAAATGAGCAAAGTATAATAAAGCAAAAAGATATCATGATATGATCTTTTTAAGGCAATGCTGGTGGGTAGTGTGGAGTAAAAAAAAAATCCTTCATTATTCAGCTCACTCTTAGATCCCCTCTATCTGTGGAACCCTTCTTGTCCAGCAGCAACGGCTTTTGAGGGACTTCTAGAAACCACTGGCCTTTAATATGAGACCAGAAAAACCCAATTATGAAAAAGGCAGAAGGTGTTACATGGGAAACTAGCCAACAGCTTGGAGGCAGTGTGGTGCTGGCACCCTGTGTGCATTGATTTGAAAATGAAATGTCAAAGGTAGAGGACTACAATAGAAGGCAATCTGGGAAACCATTCACTGCCTGGCTTTGGCCAGATAAAACATCAGTGGAGACCTACATTTTTTCTACTTTGTTAATCTTCGGTCTGTGCTCAGACACATTAATTATAGGTTTTTAAAGTGTCGGCATAATCAGGCAGGGCCGAGAAGCTGGACTGCTCTGCACGGTGCTCAATGAATGCATCTACGCAGCCCTTCCTCATCTAAGACTGGAGCTGTAGGATGGTGGGGCAGGGGTCGGTCACGGGACAGGCTTCTGGTGGGTTTGCTTAACTTAAAATCTAATATTAAAATGGAACCAAATCTGCACCTACTTCATTATTTATGTGAGTATTTGCATGGTTATTGGTTTGAAATGTGTGCTAGCGCCAGCGGATTCCGTTGAGATTGTTATCCTAGAGAGAAGGAACTGGATCTTTTCAGTTTTACATTGCGTAGATGTGAAGAGGTAGAGCTTCAATGCTACTTGCTGATGACTTTCCAAATCTAGTAAAGACTAATAATTGGATAATAATTTAAATAATGACTAAATTATTTAAATCAGTTTTAGAGTGTCTTATTATTTTAACATAGTCCTACATTCCTGACTGTACGTTGCATTCTGGAACATACACAGAGTAGGTTTGGGCACCGTTTTAAAATAGAAACATAGGACAAGTGCATTGGGGAGTGCTCTGGGCGCATCCTCTTTTTCGAAGTGCTGTGTGCATTTCATTTCTTTCACTGCAACGAACCCTTGTTGCTTAGTTGTTCTCTGAGCCCTGAGTTTGATTTGAGCACCTTGGCTCTGCAGCCGCAAAACAACTGCACTTGCATTTGCAAATCCGTCTTTTGCGCTGCCTTGTAGATTCCCCTGCTCATGCATAATATGTCATTTTGAATTGTTATGGATTCCAGGAGAAATCTGGCCAGTTGGAATCCCTTCATCAATTCCCTTCAACTTGGCTGAGCGGTGTTAGGCAATCTTCTCTGCATTTGTCCGCTGTCTGTGTGCCAGTATTTCCCATCACTGCCTATCCCTGGTCCCTAAGTTCACCGTTCCATTTGTTTTAAATCCTATTTTTAATTGCAAATGGTTTATCTCAAGGGGGTACATGGTCGTAACATAGAATGGAGTAAATTATATTTAGAGAGAGAAAACAAAGCTAGGGTGAACTCGTTTCTCAGTTTCAGTCTAGGCTTGGGGAGATGCAAAGGAAAACAGCTTCAGTCTGGAATCAATTATCTGGCATGATAGATGACAAGCAGGGAACTAAACAGATGGGAAGAGGGGTGAAGAGGGCGGACACTCCATCAGATTCTAATTACGTCTACCTAACACTTGGAAATCTTTTTGCCGGTCATCTTGAACAGCTCAGGACGGTGCACAAGAGTTCCCCAGGATTCAGTATAAAAGTGCAAACCATTATGATGAACCAAATGGTGGTGTGAAGAGAAATCTGGGAAACCCTTTGCTTGACAAAGACAGCTGGGATGGAGCATTTAAGTCCCTACCTTTTATAATCACATCTGTTCTTCAGACCTTGGCACCTGTAAGGGCTTCATACTTTAGGAAGGGAGAGTTGGAATGCTTCAAAAACATAGCTTCCATTTAAAAAGGAAAATTCAGAGGGCATGATCTGTTTAAGAATAATTTTTATTAGAATGTTTAGCAAGATTCCATGTATTCACCAGCGGCACTGATGGAGACTAGAGCTGACATATGGCCAGTGATGGAATATTAGTCCTGAAGCAGAAAGGAGGGCAAACTAGAAGATGATGGCATTTGTGAGTATCTGCTGTGGCCTGGAACCTTTTATTTATAATTTCTTCTATGATTTTTGTGATTCTGTGTGATGTGTTTTGTAATCCATGGAGATCAGTTACCCCACGGAGGAGGACACAGTAAATGCTGTGCAAAGGTCCAGTGCACAGTGTTCTAATGAAGAGGAGTGGCAGGAAATGTGGAGAGAGAGTTTCCTCTAAATTTCCCCCAAACTTGCATCTCCCTTCCTCCTTCCATCTATCCTGATATATCCAACCCCCATTGGTCTTACTGGTTTTATGGGATTTTTTCATCAACCTAGTTACACTGGGGCCTACATTTCCCAGAATCTCCTTCTTTGTGTTGTTCCAAGTTCAGCTGACCAAACGAGGGACTGATAGGTCTTTGGAAGGTAGCAGGAAAGAGGCTGTTTCTGTTCTCCATCTTCCTCTGACTAAATACAGTGGCCTGAATGATGCTGAGATTTGCAGCTCCCATATTTTCCTTGCTCTCAGCTATCCTCCACCTGCCACCCCGGCTGCCCAAGGGTGCACCCAGTCTCACCCCAGATACCTAGGAGTAGATCTGCAAGCTCTCCCTTCACTTGCTTCCCACCTCCTTCCCACTCCAGCCTGTCCATTCCCCAAGGGTACCTCTGATCCTTCAACTTGCCCTCCCCTGCCTGCCCTTCATCTCCCTCAGCAACTCCACAGTTTCTTGCTGACGGTAAGTTCCATGACAAAGTCCTATCCCATAGCATCCTTGGGACTTGACTTCCCAGACTGTGTCTTGGCTGACTGCTGCACTTGTTCATGTCTTCTACCTCCAAGTAGGGTAGGGGAGGGCGTGTTCCAGAATGTCCTCGTCTAAGAATTAGTGAAAGCCCCTCCATGGAACTTAAGATACCAAGAAAATTCCTCACCAGATTGGAAGACTAAGTTCTTTCGTGTACGGTTTCGTCACACCTGTGAGACGGTTGTAATATCCTACACCCCACATTTGGATTGACCACATCTTTTGTCTTGAGAGGAACTCTGGCATTGCCATGTTCCCTGGAACTCCTGGGAAGTGCAGAGACATTTCAGTCCCAAGACCTGGGTGAGAGTCTCAACATTGTCTCCTGCTGGCAGTGTCCCCACAGGGGAGTTGGTCTCAGCCTTAGTTTCTTCAAATTTCATTGTGGATGATAATATCTAGTCTATGGTTTTGATATCAGGCTCAAAAAAGAAAACATATGAAAAGTTTGAGTGTTTATAAATATCAGCTACTAGTACCTATAAAGATGGTAGGTAAATACTTAAAACATTTAAGAATTAATGAGTCATATAACGAGTAACTTGCTACCATATATTTTGTATCATCGCCAAATGCCATTATTAATAACTACTAGCTTGATCCCTGTCCACAGGTTTCAGAAGAAGAGCCAGCTCCTGCCTCGCTGTCCCCATTGAGTTGACTTCACAGTGATCATTTTAATAGTGAGTGTTTGCCTGGGGTCACGTGAAGCTATCACGAATCTGCTTTCTTTACTTTAGAAACTGGAACAGCTTCTCCTCAGTTCAAGTAATTTTAGGTAGGTGGGGGCTTAAGTCTACCATTTTGCTCTTTGTGTTCTTTTTGTCCCTCTTTTCTCTGTTCTGCATTTTTTTAAGCCTTCATGTGCTACTCAAAAAATTTAGAATTTTATTTCCATGTATTTATAACACCCTGCACTCACTTTGTCCAGTTTTCTTAGTGATGGCTTTAGTAGCACCATTTCTATACTATGTGAGTATCTATAATTATGTCATTTATTATTATACTATATAGGATATATATACTATAATTACACATTACTTTTATTATGCTTACTATATATGATTTATTTGCTAATTTACTATAAATTACATATATATTATTAATTACAGGCTACAGTTGCTGAAATTTTTGCCGTTTGGGCATAGAAAACTTACTTCCTCTTAGGTCTCGCTGCCTCTCCACTTTAAAATATACTTGTCTAGGTATTTTCCCTGTATTCTCCCAGCCCGCAGCTCATGTTGTAGACAACACAAACAAAAGCACTAAGAACTTTCGTGAGGGGAAGGACAGTCTGTGAGGTTGCCCTTGGGTTTGCCTGTCTTGTTCCTTCAGGAGGTCCCAGTCAGCTTCTGTCACCATCCTCTCTCTGGTGGAGAACTTCGTGGGCCACACTTGACGGGCGCATGCCAGCAGCACAGCCTTAGTCCTTCACCTGAGGCTACTGCCCCCTCAGTCCTGAAGCACAGTGGTTGGAGGCATAGAGTTCAGGACCCGCAGCTCTTTCCTTGCAGCATCTGAGGAATGTGACCACATCTCTGGCCACCATGTTTCAGGTGGAGAAGTCTGCCATCACTTGAATCGAGTTTCTTCACCTTCTTTACTGCCTGTCTGTTTAAAATTTCTTCTTCTTTGCCTTTACCTTCAAGAAGCTAAGTTATGTTGGGTCTTGTGTAGCTTTATCCTATTTGTGGTTCATGTAACTTTCTGAATCTGCAGGTAGATGCTGTCTGCCTGTTTTGACATATTTCAGCCATTTTTTAAAAAATATTTTTTCAGTCCCAAAGTGTTTCTCCACCTGGAATCCCAGTAAACAGGAGATCTTTTGTTATTGTTTCACAGGTGCCTGAGGCTCTGTTTATTTATTTATTTTGGATCTATTTCCTCTTTGTTGCTCAGATGGAGTAAATTCCATCGATCTGTTTTCATTTTCATTGATTCTGTCCTCTGCTTGCTTCACTATACTCTCCAGTCCAGTCAGCTGGTCTTAAGTTTTGGTTCTTTTACATTCTGTTCATGGTAAAAATGTGCTGACTGGCTGAGACTGGCTATTCATTTTTCTTTTTTTCCCCTGGACTATTTGTAATTAATCACTAAAACATTTTGATGGTGACTGTTTTAAAATCCTTGACAGATGATTCTTATACCACGTTGACCTTAGCATGGACACCCATCAATCATCTTTCCTCATTCAAGTTGTGTTTTCTGGGTCCTTTGCACAAGCGATTTGTTTTACATTTTCCTCGACACTTTGATTTGCTGTCCACTGAAAGTGTACAAGATTTTCTTCATCTTCACTCCAATCCTTATTATTTTCTATGTTTTGATAGTAGCCATTTAAGTCCAGGTCAGCAGGCAGCAGCCTTGTTTGGGCTTATTGTGTAAATTCTGGTCCACCTCAGTGAATTTTATTTCCAGCGAGACTTGAGCATTCACGGTGTTTGCAGTGCTGCTCCGGCCGGCTGTTTCTCGACAAGCGCCTCCTGAGATAGTGCTGCTGACATCTGCAGGGGCCAGAGGCACTACCCCCGTGACCGGGTGTCACCAGGTCACAGTATGTGTGTGTCTCTGTGAGTTTATGGGGGCAGACGTCACTGACCTGAGTGTCCCATGTCACAGAGAGACACAGCTCCTCGTCAGCAGAGTGGGCGACCCGCTGTACCCTGTGGCGTGGGGCTGGAGCTGCTGCTGGTTGTGGAGAGTGAGACAGACGGGCTCCCTTCCATGCGTGTAGTCAGGGCCGCAGACTTTCTTGTTCTTGTTTTTGCATCTTTGCCTGTGGTGACTTAGGGCGCGGGTTTGGAGGAATATGGGTGGTAAGACCATAGCCTAGCAGACACGCCATGTTGTTGCCCCTCGAGCTAAGATTCTTGGTCAGTCCACCTTCTCCCCAGCTTCCAGACACCTTTATTTGTGCCTGTGGGTTAATTTCCAGGGCGTTTAGTTGAACTTGGAACCGGGAAAAGTGAGTCTATGTCATTCCCGGAGGTCTGTCCAATACGTTACTTTTGATAAGGAATAATGTTCATTTTGTATTAAGTGAATGTCCGAGGTTTGAAACAATATGTATAATATGGCCCCAATTAAAATATTCAAATTATATTTCTAAATGCACAGAATAGGTCAAAGTTATATACAACAAAATACCTTTTTCATAGTAATGGAATTAATGGTGATTTTTATTAGGTGTTCATATTTGTCTGGATTTAAAAATGATTTTGTAGTGAACATATATTGCTTTTATAATCCCAAAACACAGCTTAAGTCTCATCATTTAGCTGGTCTTAGAAAAAAAATTATAATGGCTAGAAATTTAAATATAATCATAGGGGATTAGGTTCTAATTTTGACAAGAAAAGGCTTGGGGCGGATAATATGCTTGTGGTTTTTAAGTCCTTAAAGATTTGTCAAAGTAAAGAGGGATTACACTGGTAATATGCTTCTCCCAAAGGCAAAATTGAGAATGAGGACAGAAATGATGAGGGACATTTTGACTTAATAGAGAACTTTTATGGCGCAAACTGTCCCCGATGCGTGATCAGTGGTCAGGTGCATTCCAGAGTTTCATGGGACAGGGAGGTCCTTCAAGGGGGCCGTATGGCTTCCTGCCAGGTGCACACCTGGCGTTCTCATTGCACAGTGCGATGGGGTAGAACACCTTTCTGAAACTTGGAGAAACATCTGTCTGGTTTGGAGAAAGCTGACATTGAAGAGACTGGAGTCAGCGCCATGGATTTCCTATTTATCTCTGCTTTAAAAGCAACGACCCGCTTCTTTGGCTCTTTCCTGGTGCCTGCCAGTGACATGGCCTGCTCTCCGTTTCAGAAGTGGATGATGGTCGAGAGCCCTTTGTTTCACTTCCTCCCCATTGTGAGAGAGGAAGTCCGCTCGTGATCCTTGCCAGTCTTGTGCAAATCTGTATCCTTTTGACAGCTACATGGAGAGCCTCTCCCTTTGTACTGGGCAGTTTTAAGGAACTTGAGACGATACCCCAAATTTCAGCGGTAGGGAGGAGAGGTGGGCCAGGGGGCCTGGAAACCACCCTTCACAGGAGGTGAGAGCCGAGAGCCCAGTGTCAGTGCCAGAGAACCCTGGGCTGGAGGAGCGTTTGCTGATGGAGCAGGTGGATGTGTGACTGCCAAATACACAGCTGATCTGTGCCAGCGAATTGTGTTGGGGACAACCTCAGGGTGCAGATCGTTTGAGGACCCTTCATACAAGGGAGTTGCAGTGAAAACATTGGGTGTCATCAGTGTGCATAAACCAGTACACGAGACTACACCCGATAACCCACTTAGAGAGGAACTGTGTGGGGTGGAGGATCAGCCTCTGGTTTATCCCAAATGGAGCTTGAACCACTCAAAAAGTAGAGGTTTCCATTTCACAGCTGAGCAACTTAAAACTCCTTCAAGAGTTAGAGTCAAGGGCAGGTTTCAGTATCAATAGAAAGAGCCTTGGCCCTCTGTCTGCAGAGAACATGAAAGGAGCTTTGAATGTACAGACAGCACCTGCTTCCAATACAAATACTGAGTGTTACTTTAAGAATCCACGCAGTTGGGCCTCCCTGGTGCCTAGAGTTGATTTTATGTTCAGTGTTAGGTGGGGTTCAAGATTCACGCTGTCCCACAAGGCTAGCAATCATCCACTACCATGGAAAGAAAAGACGGCACTACCCCAAGTACGGTAGTGTTTCCTTCATGTTCAACCCATTGACCATATAGATTTGTGTTGGTTTCTGGGACTCCTTTTCTGTTTCTTTATTCTCTTTATATCCCTTCTGTCTTTTTAAAGAAATAAATTTATTACTGAATACAGTAAAAGCTCATGTTCCTGTATTGAACCCATTCTTTACCCTCCCGTCCAGCGGTATCCATAACCCTGAACTTCATCCAAATGTATTTTTTTGCCACTCATGTATATCCATGAAAACACGTAATGTTTGATATACTTTTAAATTTTTAAAAGTGGTATCATGCAGGTTTTGTTTTGTGATTTGCTAGTTCATCTCAACATACTTTTTTGAGGTTGCATTTTCTGCTGAAGATAAAGATTAAGCAGGTTTTTATATATTTACTCATGATTTGTTTTTTCTTTTTGAATTGTCAGTACACATGTATTTCTTACTCTCTTAGAAGTCATCTCATCAATTTGTAGGTGTTGAAGAACAGAGGCTCAGGTTGAATTATAGGTTCAGGCAATTTCCAGAAGCACTTTTGTTTGAAAACTAGAGTGGAAATAAAGAACAGGTTCTTTTTTCAAACATAATTATGTCCAACATAATAATTATCTTGTCTATGGAGTTTTTTGTTTAATGACTGTATTTTTTATTTCAAAGATTTATAATTATTTCTCTATAATCTTTTTAAAAGTCTGCCTTTG
Source organism: Galemys pyrenaicus (assembly GCA_019455555.1). Taxonomy (NCBI): domain Eukaryota; kingdom Metazoa; phylum Chordata; class Mammalia; order Eulipotyphla; family Talpidae; genus Galemys; species Galemys pyrenaicus. The sequence continues at coordinate 5,975,097 of JAGFMF010011680.1, read as the reverse complement.
TTTAGTAATTTCTGACTTTTAATGGCTATTATCCCTTCACTTATCTCTTTGAGTATCCTAAAAATACTTATTTTTAACTCTTTGGCAGATGGTTATACCACATTAGCGTCACTTTGAATTTGTTCATGTTGCATTAGTTGTCTCTGTTAGCTACATCATCTTGTACATTTCATGTATTCTGTAATTTGGAGTAGTAGATCTATTTTGTTTTGTTTTGTTTCTTGTCTTCTCTCCCTGCCCCCAACATCAGCTCATTCTTTACCATGGAGAGGTATGTCATAAAAGTTATTTCAGTGAAAACATTTCAACAAAGAAGGCAGATACAAATAACTCATGGTGATTAAGAAAAAGACATCATTATTGTAGAGGTTAGCTGAGGAAAAAATACCCCACCTAATCATTTTGATCTTGAAACCAGACTGGGATGAAAGTAAATGTGTGTAGGGGGAATGTAGGCTCTGTCATTATTATTATGATTTTTACAGACCATCTAGTAGTTTCCAGCAAAGGAATAATATGGGAATCACGTGGGTGTCACATAGAGAGTATGTAAGTACAGTCATGTGTCAATGAACAGTGTTTCTGTCAGCAGCAGGCTACATATATGACAGTGATCCAATAGGTTATACCATTCAAGGTAGGGCGTAGCAGGCTGCCCCAGGTAGGCTGGTGTAATACCCTCGCTGACTTCACCCAAGGACCACATCACCTAACGACAAATTTCTCAGAACCGATCCCCATCATGTTGATACATCACTGTTCGCAGGATGTTTCACTCTCCCCTCCTCCTCTGTTTTTACTGTCCTTCTCTGGGGAGGAACAGACATCTGTATTATTTTTTAAATATACGATGAAGAAGCCTCGATGTAGTAGCATGAAAACACTGCTCTGAGTGTGACTATTGCCTTTGCACCTTGGACAGTAAAGTCAAACCTACAGCAGGAATTTTTAAGAACAGAAGAAACAGATGAAAGCATCGTGTGATGACTGCAGGAGGTGCATTTGTAAAACCCTTTGTGGGGTGGTTGATGCCCAGGTACCTAACCAACCCTACCCCGTGGGCGTCCTGCCTTTCCAGTGCCCACCTGTGTTGGGTGATCTGTTAACTTCTTGGCTGGTGCGGGTATGTACAATGAAAATTTACAGGATGACTGCTTAGTCTGTTGTTTTTGTTAGATTGTTGTTGCACAAACCAAATGATTTCCATTTTTCTTCCCACTTTTACAGTGATAACCTCAACTCTTCCTTCTCAGTACCTATAGACCAGTGATACCCAATTCTCTTCCAGTTCCAGTTTGAGTTTAATAGCTCATGTGTCACAGATGTTTATTTGGGGTTCAGGACTTCAGTCTAGGGGGTACGCACTCAGGGAGCACTTGAGCGTGTATCCAGAGTGCTCTGGGGGAGTGTGCTTATCATGTGCTTTTATAATGATAAAAGGATAAGGACTAGGTTGCTTTATGTAAACGAGGGTTTCAGTCTTTATGCAAATGAGGGTTTTGTCAAGTGGTGATTTGCTGGATTTCAATCCTGGGCATGGCATGCCAGTGTGGTGTAATTTCCTCTCAGCTGTGGATGCACTGGGCATTCTCCTGCTTGTGCCTGGGACCCACCTTCCGGCTCTGTGTGGTTGCTACACAGACTCAGGATAGCTCCATTTTTCTTTTTCTTTTTTTGTTATAAACCTCATATACTACTGTCTCCTTTGGCGTGTACCATTGTTACTTTCTGTGTGCATTCACCCTGCAGGGAGTGTCTCCGTACTCTCCTAAACTCCCCTTTGCTCCTGTGAGGTCCACATCTCTGGGATGTTTTCTTAGCATCGGGCATGAAATCACAAAGGCATGAAAACTAGCTACTTATCTCATCATGATTAACTATCCACGTGCAAATGATCTTGACCTGAGAATTAAATATACAACTCCAACATTTAACAGCACTGGCACAGCACTGTTACCTGCTGATTGGAATGGATGTATTTACTTTCTTTTGTTCCCAGAAGCAACGCTATCAGTTCCAAACCGTCTCCAATTCTAGTCTTTTAGTTATTTGCGGCGTCTTCTGCTGGCTCAGTAACCTTTGTGATAATTACATCAAATGTTATCGAGCATTGCAACCAATGGTCTTTTTAATCACCATTATAATTCTTATATTGGGTATTAAAGCAAGTTTTATCTTCCATCTGAAATAAAACACAGTGCCACACGTATTTAACTCCTTGGCAGAATTGTCCATGCTAAAGAAGATAAAACTTGTGTTCATTTACTTTTTGAGAGGAAAAAAGTTAAAAAACATAAAAATTGTCATTAAAGACAGGATGACTTACTGCTCCGTCCGCATAACATGAAACTTACCACTCCTACAACATTGCCTGGGTTTATTGTTCGTCCAAGTAGTTTCTTTTACCTCAGAAGCTCTTTTTCTTTTCTTGCCATAGGTTGTGTACTGTGGCTTCCTAGTTTAACTTAAATGTGATTTTTCCTCAGAAAATTTTGTTCTGTGCTTCCTTCTTTCTTTTATGGTTGTATAACTCTTTCAGCAATTAAAAAAATCCATTAGCGACACTTTTCTGGCAGGACATTCGTCTTGGCTGAGTACGTCCTTTATTTCAGCTACAACTTGTGCATCCGTAAGGTGTTCACAGCAACTCCTCAGAATCCTTGGACCTGAAATGCTACTGTCATGGGGGTCTCCATCCATACCCCTAGTTTAATTGAGATATAATTTGCATGTAGCGCCATTTGAGTTTAAGTGTATTGCATAATGACTTATGTATTGAGAAATGGTGACACATAGATTAATTAGCTTCCAGCATCTCATTTAGGTATTGGAAAGATGTTTCCCTTGTGATGAGAACTTCCAAATACATCACACAGCGGGGCTTGTGTAGTCCTCATGCCCTGCATTGCTCGTAGTACTCGCATATCTTTTAACTGAACCTTTATACCTTTTGACCCCTTTATCTGTTTTTCCTTCCCCCTACCCTCCACGTCTGGTGTGTGGTAACCTCCAATCTGGTCCCTTTTTCTGTTCTGTTTATATGTTTGTTTGTTTCCATTGCACATATGAGCTCATATAGTGTGTGTATTTCTGACTGACTTATTTCATTCAGCACGACACCCTCAAGGGTCATTCCTGTTATTGCAAATGACAAAAGCTCCTGTTTTCGTGGTTCAGTGACTAACCCTGACCTCGCTTATCTTCAGTGGACCCGTAGCTGTCTCCATGTGGTGTTGGCTACTGCACAGAATGGAGGACGAGCGTGGGAGGCAGACATCTCTTCAATGTCATGTTTTCATTTCCTCCGGATGTATTCTTAGACTTGGAACTATTAGGTCGTATGATAGTTCTAGTTTTGGGGCACCTCCATGCTGTTTTTCCATAATGACTTACCAGTTTACAATTGTGGGGATTTGTCTTGAAGCTCTGTGTTTATCATGGGGTAACCCATATGCTCCTCTTTGTCCCCTGTCTGTCTCAAAGTTGTCCTGGATTGAAGCTTCCTCAGAAGGTCACATTTCTGATCCAGGAGCTGTGGCCTTTATACAACAGTGCATTGTTTAGTAGGTTATCTGCTTAGCTTAGATTTAGAAGTTCTGTGGTGCCATAATTTCTGTCAGTGAGAGAGGGTCATGAATAATACTTGGGGCTGTATGTCTTAGTCCTGCATGAAGCATGTCAGAACAGTTGCCACAGCAAGTCATTAGTGTCCTTTGGCAGGAGGCCTTTGATGCCCCTCCTTCTGGACTCTGCACACTCTCATGGACTCTCTCGAATAGCCCTCCAAGACTCGGTGTCCCTACCTGTGAAGAAAACAGTGAAGGCCACTTCTCAAGACTGCTGGAGTATTTACTGGGACAGAATGCAAACAAGAGCCCTTGGCGGCGTGGACGTGGACGTGGACGTGGATGTGGACGTGGACTGCTGCTGCACACTCCTTGCACGACCTCCCAGCGTGATCAGCTCACTCTCTCCTCCCACCCTGACCAGTTGACCCTTACTGTTATGTTGAGCAGCCTCAACATAGCCATCTGAGAAATTTAGATTAAGAAGATATTATAGAAAAATGGGACGTGCTGTTGGAGTTGGAAGGCACGAAAGTGGAGAGCAGTTTTGGGTGGGTTGCTGTGCTCCTTCTGGAGGGAAGATACCCGAGGGTCAGGATGATGCCCCTTCCCTGCAAGGGGGAGCTGCTGGCCACTCTCAGGGTTCACACGAGTGGCTGCCACTGTGGCTGAGACCTTGGTGCCTCTGGAGCCTCCTCACTTGGCTTTTTGGGAAGTCTTTCCATCGTGACTTGGCTGGACTCCGAATCTGGGACAAAAACTGCCTCTGCACCTTTAATGGCTGGGGGTTATTTTCCTCTCTGGGGAGGACTCGTGTACTGAATGCGATCATCTCTTTGGCAGGTAGTGCACACGCTGTCCCGTGAATTAATCTTTCATGTCGTTAATTGGCTGTCTACGTGATGACAGGAAAGGAGTCAGCACTGCTGCAAAGTGAATTGAATTCTTATCCGAAGCAGCATTGGTTTTCAGGTAAATAAAAACAGCACAAGCCTTTCACCGGCTGGACTTCCAGGGCCTCGCTCATAAGATTAGCGAACCCTGAAGCTGTTCAGGCAACGACCTATTGGAGATTGAAGCTTTTCTAATTAAAGGTTTAATTCAATTAGAAGGATTTGCTAACTGACGGCGATCTTTGCTGCCGTATCCCCGTTCGAAATTGGCTTGTTGGTTTGGTGTGGATCACAGCAGAAGCTGGAAGTTAGTGTCGGACGACTAGGTTCTTCTCAACTCTCCCTGTGCACCCCACCAATGTACTTCTCTTCATATTGATTTTGCCTCTAGGGGCCACTTAAATTAAAAAAATTCCCTTCAAAGCAGAATTCCTCATGAGCAGTTTGGCTGGGGCTTGGTTTGCTGCCCCAGTGGTACCGACACCCGTGGTAGGGACTGGTGCGGTGTGGACGAGTGCCACAGGCCTGCCTATGAGGTGTGGACAAGTGCCACAGGCGGGGCGCCGGCTGCTAGGTCAGCATCACTGGCGGGCTCGTCAGAAATGCAGATCTTGGGCTCCCGCGATGACTCATGCAGAAGCTCAGGGTTTGGGGTGGGAGTTGTGTGTAAGGAGCCTCCGAGGGGCTTCTAACATAGACTCGTGCTGGAAACAGTGCAGAGCAGGACACGCCTGCCTTCTCCGGCCAGCAGCGCACTGCTCCTTTCCTCGCCAGGCGTGTGTGCTGGCTGCTTCAATCGGGTGACTTCAGTTGACTCCCTGATAAAATGTGTGAGAAGTAAATTGCTTTTCTTGGCCTCCAGTGCCCTCTAACATTTGGCCTTGAGCAGCTGCTGACCTTCGGGAGTGGAAATGGTCATTTCAATTTCTTCAGTCTCTGATATGGTTCCTACTTTGCCGAGGTAAGTAATTAGGGCCGGGTAGCTGGCCACTGAGGAAAGAGGACGCGGCCTCCACGTGAAAATTCCTCCAGGGGAAAATGGCCTGCTGCCGAGAGAAGGAGAGGGAGTGAGTGTGAATCTTGGAAATTGCTGCACTTCCAGGACCACGTGAGAAGTCACAGAGATGCTGGGAAAGCGTCCTACTCAGTGCTGCGCTCAAGAGAAAGGAATGCAGCTGGCATCGCCCCCTGGCCTGGAGGGCGGACTCCAGGCCCTTCCTCCCCTGTGGTCGCCACAGCACCTTGCCGGGGAATCTTTCTAGGAGAGCAGACAGAGCCCCGAAGAACCAGCTTAGTTCAGATGAGGAACCAAGGCAGGGCGACTTCCCTCAAGGCTCTGAGCCTCCTCGCCAATGCCTTCTGGTCTTGCTGGGCTGGGTTCACGTTTGCATTTCCACAGACATCTGGGGACCCAATGACCCATGGAGTTCTCATCAGAGCAGCAACCTTTAGCCAGTCGGATTTGTATTTCAGGCTCCCAACAGGCAGGAACAGGAGACACACAGTTCTCTTTATTGCAGGTTGATGATGGAGAGTTTGGGCGTAGGGATTAATTTCAGTTCAGATCTATTCCTTGTAATTTACTAGGGAGCCAAGTGCTATCGGGAGAGGTGTGTTGAGGCTTATCTAACAGCTTGTTGCCTGGCGTATATTAGTTGCGAATGTTATCTTGAAGAGTTTTCTTATGTGCTGCTAATTTAGAATCTAAAAATTTTCTACCTTCTCCTCTCTCTCCTCCTCCTCCTTATGTTTCTTCTTTCTTTCATTGCAAAAGCTTTGCATGGATGCAAATGATGAAGAATGACGCCTTTATAGAAATTCTCCCAGGAAATGGATTTTTCTTGCCTTATACTCACATAATGTAAATATTTCTTCATAGAACATGAGAATCTACTTAAAAGCATGTATCTTGTGGCAGACTCTTTCATTAAATGTACAGGGAAAACAAGTTTATTTTATGATAGCCCTGGCATACTAGGAACAGTCTGCTTTGCACAGCATCCCGTGAACTGAAACTTGTAAATATCAGAAAGGCCATTTCAACTTCCTTGTTTACATGATCCATGAGTGTTGGCAGCTCTGAAGTGGGGTGGTCCTCAGAGGTCAGTAGGGGACGTTGTACCCCTGCATTGACCAGTAGTTGGGGTACAGCTATACTAGAGAATGAATGAGAAAGTTCAGGTTCTCATGGGCTGAGAACAAATCCTGGAGAAATCACATGTGAGCTGTCATCAGGAAATGTGTCTCAGCAGCTGGAAGATGGAGTAACTCAGTTTTCACCGGGGGGTCTGGGCCCTGCACCCCTGTACCAACTGCAGTCTGTCCCTTGCCTTGCACAGATTCATTTGCTGGATATAAGTTCAGCCTCTTTGGGAACAGCTTTTCTAGGAGTTTGGTTGGTCTGATTTTGGGGGAAAAATTGACAAGGGGAAGCTTAGGAGGCAAAATACAGTCTGATGTCCTCATCTCCCTCCTGCATGATCTCCTGTGGCTCTGTCAGTTCCCTGTTGGCACCTCTTCTGGCAGGCTTATCTGCAGGGGTGACACACACTGTGGCCTCCGAGGGTCAGAGCCATGGTCGCCATGATTCTCTTGCCATTTACCATCACCAGTGGGTGGGGGGAATTAGAAGCTCCGATGGGTTTCCCAGGTTCCCAGCATATTTTCTCCACGGATGACCACAGTGCAACATCCCCCAGAGACCTCAGCCAGTCATTCCTTCAGGCTTAGAGGATGTCCCTTGTCATCTGGTCTCTTGGTGAAAGGAGCCTGATGTTGTCGGGCAGCGGTGAGGACTTATAGTTAGTGGGATGTTTGCTGCTTCCCCTGGTGGAAGCATCAGACCTCTGGGAACTGGGCACCATAGGCACGAGAGTCCATATTTCTGTGGGTGACAAGGATGCTGAGTGGTTTACTGGAAGTGATGGCAGGTGGAGTTACTCCTACTTCTGTTAGTTCTCAGACCCATTTATTCTGCCTGCTGGAACCCAGAGTCATGTGGTGGGGTGGGGGCGGGTCATCAGTCTACCCCAACTGCCAGTGCTGCACTCCTCACCGGGGGCCAGCACAAGGCACAGAACTCCAAACGCTATTTCAGTTTCTGCTGTCTGGGACCACTTCTGGCACCAGTGCCATACACTGGCCTTCCTGGGAAAGCGACTCTTCCCTGTAATGCGGAAACGGACGTTCTTGTGCACTTGACTCAATGCTGAGTGGTCTTAGGAACATGACCTCTGAGGGAGCTGCCATGGCGGTAACAGATAAACCCTAGAAGGAAAATTGGGGTAGCGTTACCAAGAGGAAGGGGTGTGTTGAGGCAACTCAAAGCGACAGAGGCCCCAAACATACCTTTTCTCCCGGAGGTATTCTCTTTGCATCTTCCTGTGCTGTTGTACACAGATTATGAATTATGGATATGTGTTTACATTGAGCGCTTACATACCTATTGTAAACGCTTAGGATGGCACTTTTTACTACTGCCATTACAGATGTGACGGTGTGTGTATATGTGTGTGTGTGTTCACTCTTATTTACATAAGCATCAAGCTACCCTTTGGATTGCAACAGAAGCAAACCATTTTGATTTGGGGTTTTCTATTTACTTGTTTTTGCTTGTGGGGGAAGCCTCTCCAAGTTAATTATGCCTGCTTTTCCAAGACAATAATATGCTCTCAGTCTGGGATGATTAGGCAGTCTAATTAACCTTAAAAAAAGCAAAACATAGCTTTCTAGTGGCTGTATCCCCTTCATTAGGTTAGTTTGGCTCATCCTAACTGACATAGTTAATATTGCTGATTTGCATATCTTTTCCCTTGGTATTTAACTCCATAACTTGTAATGAAAACACATTTCAGAGCACACTGGAGATTGCCTTAATGGAATTGGCTACATCACAAGTAGAGATGCTTCCAGTGGGCCATGGCTCTATCTTCATATTTACCGCAAGGCACTTAAAGGTACAATCGGAAGTGGGAAAAGCTTTTGGAGTAATCATTTTTTAATAATTAGCTTAGGACTAATTTGGAAACTATCACTCGCAGCACTTTAATAATGTAAAGTAAGCTATTTCTGGAAATGTTAATGGAAAGCAAGCTCCTTGGAGACTGCAGGGAGTTAAAAGAGCTGTAAGAATGGCTATTAATTATGGCCCAAAGCCCTCTCTCTGTTATTAGGCAACATAGTTATAAAGCAAGATAATGCGGCATTCAGAATTCACAGCACCGCTAGACACAGAGGTACTCTCAGCCAGCATGGAATTCAGGCATTGGTAAAAGCAGGGATGGCACAAATTTTACTTCTACCCCTGCTGTCCTTGCATGCAAGTTCCTTTAACTCAATGAGGGGGTATGCAACAAATACTGAGAACTAAATTTGCAAATATACCATAGTCAAGCATTCCAGTATTAAAACAAGTGAAGTAACTATAACTCTCAGAACCTAATTTTCTTCTACTATATCAAAGAAACACACATTTCACAAGTATCATATAAACTTGTGATGGGCACCTGCCCACTTGTGACAAGGCTATAGTGTTCCCAGTCTCACATCATTGTTTTCTCCATCACTCTCCAACCCCCAGCTCTGGTCCCACCCATTCATGCTCTCCCTGAATGGAGTTCTGAGAGCAGCATCTGAACTGCAGCTCACATACAGCACGGCATCTCCTGCACACCCAAACTTGTGATAAGACACTGGATTCTTGGAATCACATTGATTCACAAGCTATGGGATTATTTTTTTTCTCTTTTTATTTTCTAGAAGCAGCAGTATATTCTGCTTGTTGCAGGGTGTTTATGACTTTGGTCTCTGCACCTTGGCTTTGACCTTGGCTATTTTGATACAGTAGTTCCTGTCCTAAATGGGCCTTGCTGACTTCAGCGAAATGAACCAAGTTATCGAATTGTGCAGAAAACATACATTATGGTCAAACAGAGTCTGTCACAAATTTAGGATTTTCCTTTTACCTGTAAGACAGGAAAGAGAGTCTGGCAACAGTTTTCAGATTGTTCTACTTATCTACACCTCCAACTATTTGCAAAAAAAAAAAAAAAAAGAACTGCAAACTTTATTCTATACACACTTCTGATATTTGCCTTCCTAATGGGTAAGCTTTTTTAAACAAGAGAGTTCCTTTGGAATCAATTAATATTTGTTCTTACCTTCTTCCACTTAGTTGCACCAAAACCATAGTATAAGCTAATTAGAGATTTGTTATTGAAGGAAAGTTATAATATGTTTGCCAACAGAGACATCTATTGCCTAATCTCACTGCCAACGTGTCAGTAACTTCACATGTGTGAAGTTAAGTCTGTTGGGCTGATTCCTGTCCGCCTGCCTATTTTTATCTTTAGACAACATTCACCATCACACAGCACATTAGTGGTGGCTATCATGGGCTTTCTATAATATATGAGACCCTGGCCATGTCCCTTTGATAGTTCTTCAAATGCTGTTACGGGGATCAGAAGTTGTATTTAATAGCCTACAAGATTTATTCCAAGCAAGTGAAATCTGACTGAAAAATAATTCTATTCTTGACTATGGAGAATGGATGTGTTCCTGACAGACTGAGATTTTGTTGGAAAGCAGAAGCTTGTGGGGTCCTGCTGGGAACCTATGGCATCTGCCATAGGGTACCTGTCAATGTGCAATCAGTATTAGAACGAGGAGTGATTCATTCTAGAAAGGAGAGAGGAGCCGAACAGATGTCAGTCCCATCTATCACTAGCAAGAAAGTGTGCTGAGAGCCCTCTCAACCAATGTTTTATTTTTGTTTTAAAAGTAAGTATTGCCTTGGTGTTATTTCAATAAAGAAGAAAGCACCTGGGAGAGAAAAATATCTAAAATCTCAGGTGTTGCGACTGTAGATGTATCTTTATAGGTCCATCCATTTGGTACAAATAAATTTAGTACCTATTGTTTTTCAAGTGCTGGAGATCTGGTAGTGAGACAGACAGATCTATACTTTCATGGAGTTTAGAATCAAATGAGAAAAAAACTAAACATGCTAATAAGTAAATAAGAGAATTTACTGGTTTCATGGACACTTACGGAAACCCAATCATAAAATGAAAGAAAGAGCGGGAAACTTTATGTTGCTGAAAAGTCCTTGATTAGCAGTTATTTGTTTTCTATGATCAAGAACTTTCCCCTAATTACTTAAAAAACTAGAATGAAAAATGGAATACCATGTGACTCAGGCTTACCACTCATAGGTATCCATACAAAATTAATAAAAAAGTGACATTATTAATACAAAAATATGAAAATAGTGGTTCAAAAATGTTTGCTCTGAGTTGGTTCAAAAAGACAGACATTCCCTGGATTATCTCTCAAAGCGATAATTCTTTTATATCATATTTTTCTTTCCAATATGGGAATGTTCATTAGGCTTGGGATATGAGTCTCTGGAATTCATATAGTTAAATATGTTGTCTTCTGGAAGCACCTACAATAAGGAAAAGTGTACATACTCAGATAGTCGTGCTGGGTCTAAGTCTTTCTTGACTTGACCTCTCATGCCTGATGAGTTAAATAAAGACTAGCATCTATTTTGAATATATAAAACACACACACACACACACACACACACCCCACAACCCCACACCCTGTGGACCAGATCCAAAGTGACAGTGGGCCTGCCGGTTTTCATAAATGTGTATTTTGGTATGCTGGTGACATATGAATGCTCTGAAGAACAGCTCCTAGAACAGGGGTCCCTCTTGCAAGGCGTAAGGGGGGACAGTCTGGCGGGGTACTGCTCCAGAGGCAGTCCGGAGCTAGAATCATTAAGAAATATCAGGGTAATTATGATTCCTACATAAAAACCTAGTGATCAAATAGTCGATTTTTTGAGGAGGCCAGTTTTTTTTTTTTTTTTTTTAATTCTGTATTAGAATAACCGATCCAGAGGAGGCACCCACTTCTGGGAACTAGGGAAATTACTTGGAGGAGACGACCCGTGGGTTGTTTCTTCAAGGACGAGTAGAGTCAGACGAGTGAAACAAGTAGGGGAGGACATTCCTGGCCAAGAGTGAACAATACACAGAGCCCAGGGGCCTGAAACTCTGGCACTTGCCCAAGCGAGTCAGGTTGAGTTGGGGGGTGGGGGCGAGCTGGAGGAGCAAGAAGGCTGTTGCCCTCGTCCACATGAGGGAGGCCGAATCCTGAACTGGGAAGTGCAGTTGTGGGGCAGGTTGACAGGTGTGAGAAGCAGGAGGTGCCCAGGCTCTGGCTGGAGAGGTTCCAGAGAGCTCCACGCTCTGGCCTCAGGAGTTGGTGACACTGCCGTTAGCAGGTGTCACGCACATGCCAGGGGGCCCTTCCTCAGCTCTGCCCATCACAGCCAGTGCAGTGCAGTGTGGCAATCAGGGTGCATAGTCCATGCCCAACACAGACCCAAGGCATGAGTGGAATGCTCCAAGGCAGCAGAACTTCATACGAGGTAGCCTTCACGTGCAGGTTCTGGAATGAAAAATTAATAACCTCCTGGAATCATTCATTATGAGATTTGAGTACAGAAGAGATAATTAAATCTCCAAGTGATGGACTTGCTGATTCCTCTGATCCAGAATGATTAAGATCAGCCGGTCAAGGGCATGAGAAGGGCTCCCAGCGGGACGCCCCTTCCTGCATCGACCTGCCTGCTCAGTGAGGGTGTCTCTAGGGAGACTTGGAAGGCCGATCCCCCAACCTGTGCGCTCTGATATTTGTTCCTCCTGGAGCGCCAAGGAGGGGGCTGATTTTCACGGCACGTTACCCCAAGACCCCATGGTTCCCAGTTGGTCGGGGGCCTGGGTTCCACCAGGGCCTTTACAAACTCGTTCTCTCTTTTCATTGCTCTTTGCCAGGTCTCATCTGAATGCTTTCCTATGGCCTTTTAAAACCCAAAGTAAAACCAAAGCAAGTTGAGAGCTGCATAATCACAGCGGCTGTGATTCTGAATGGAAAAAAAAATAATAAGGAAGAAAAGCAAAAACAGTGTCAAGGGTGAAAGCATTGAAGAGAATCACCCATTACATCTTGCTTTTCTTCTTCAGGACTTTTCCCTTCTGTGCCAAGGAGTTTTGTAAAGACTTGAGCAACCTGACTCTTTTATTACATAAATCCCAGTGAGAACCTTCACTCCAAAGAGTGAGGTGGGTCTTTGTGTGTTGTTTTGTGAGTCAGGAGGGAAAAGGCTTCTCTGGGCGGCTGTTTCCACTGCTGTCTTTGGCGCTTTGGAGGAAAAGAAGAAGGGAAGAGCGATTCTTTCTTTGTTTCCCAGAACCCCTTTCTTCCTCTCCCCGCAGACTGATCTGCTGAAGAACCCTCAGCAGCCCTGACCCTCTTCCAGCCCATCTCCTTGGGGCTGGATGCCTTTGTGGTGAGGCCCTGCCGCCCTTAGAGAAGCGTGCGGCTTATGGGAAAAAATAGACAACTCGGCGTTAGTTCGCCCAGCTGCCGTAGCAAAATACCATGGACGGGCTGAAAGACATTTATTTTCTCACAACTCTGAAGGCTCAAAGTCGGAGATCCAAGTGCTGACAGGACCGTTTCTCCTGAGACCTTTCTCCTTGGCTTACAGATGGCGTCTTCTCCCGTGTCTTCCACGGCCTTCCCTCTGTGTCCATCAGTGCCCCCACTTCCTCTGCTTGTAAGGACCCCAGCCATGCTGGATCTGCCCATCCTAGTGGCTCCCGCTCAGCCACAGTCTGAGCATGGGGCTGACATCTGCATTGTGGTGTCAAATTGAAGAATTTTCAGAGGAGCAATTGAATACACACCCATGCCTGTGGGTCCTCTGATTTCATCCCTATCTTTAAGCATCTGTTGATAGAAGGAACTGGAGTTGGTTCTTTGGGAAAACTCCTCAGCCTTCACTTTACCCTTGAGTGGAAACCATCACTGTGCTGCTCCTCATACAGGGCTGAGGTCCCCTGGGGCTGAGTGCTTATCTTGTGGATTTGTCTGGGGTAGGAGTCTCTCCTTTTGAAACCCTGATCCTTTAAGGAACCCTGGAGCCCAAATGATGTTCTCTCTTTCCTTTTCTGGGTTTGCATTATATCCCCATTCTCCTTGGGTCTCTGTTTCACCTGCCATGCCAGGTCTTCCCAAGTAGCAGCCACCGTGTAAAGCCCGCATCGGTAGCCTCGATTTCCTAGCGACTCCGTTGTGCTCGCCCATCTGATGGGCCAACTTGTAGCAAAGGCTGGAGCTCTGAATCCACAGCAGTCTTCTTGGGGGTTATAGTGTGCAAAGGCACAGATTCCCTCTACTCTTTAGCCTCTTCCCATGCTCCCAGGGAACAGATCCTGAATTTTTTATTTTTAAAGATTTATTTATTTATGCATACAAGCACTGGGGTACAGGCCAGACGTGCGGGGAGGTGAGAGAATCCACCAGACAGAGCAGGGGACAGAACAGACAGATGGACTGAAACACACTGCTGAGAGGAGCAGTGCGCCAGGCAGGAGAGGTCTGCCTGTGCCATGTGAGTCACCTCCCTGGCCAGCAGCAGGGATCGAACTCATGCTGCAGTGGCTGCGGTTTGCTTCATAGTGCGTTGCTTAACCCACTGCGCCACCAGGGAGGCCCCAAGATCCTGAATTTTTGTCTAGCCTATTGGATACCAGTTCTAAGGTATAGGCAGAAAACTCAGAAAGTTGGGGGGGGTACATTCTAATGGAAAGTTCTCTCTTCCTTTTGGCCCCACTATGTTCTCTCTGCCCTCCTTTGGTAGAAAGCAAAGTGACTCTCACATGTGCTTCCCTGTTGGTGAAGAAGACTGACTGGATGGCTCCCTGCCTGTGTTGGCCCAGTATGTGAGAGGAGAAAGAAGCACACCATGGATTATGTGGCTTAGGAGAGTTCACATCGCTTTAGAGGTCTTCAGGCTCCTAATCCATAAATAGAATTAACAGTGCTTTTCTTCCCCAAGTTGTTCTAAATTTCTGGATACTGTAAGTAAAAGTCTTCACGAACCTTAAAAGACTAATTACAACTCTGAGTTTATTTTAAAAAATATTTACGATTAAAAGAACAGCCATGACAATATGGCATGAGAAGAATGAAAGGGGGCTGAGAGGGAAACATGGAATTATCATCCTAAGAAATCTTTAGCTTTGTAAGAAACAAGCTTTAGGAATTGCAAGGGCAGACAGATTTAATCAGGAATCCCTACAAAAGCAATCAAGATCAAATGAACTATAATTATGGTAATCAGTTCCTGAACTTTAATGTCGTGTTCCTAATTTCAAATATTATGAAGTCCTGTATAGTGAATCAATCTGTCATTGCGAAGATAATAAAATTTTCATGTCTGATGGGATATATTCTGTTTGACTGAAAATTTGTCATTCTTTTCATCAGCAGCCTCATTAGAGTCACCATTTTTAAAATTTTAATTAAAGTAAATGGATCCTATGTGCTCGAGTACGTGCGCATACATACGCGTGGATTGAGTGGTTGACTGATACTTAAAATAATAGATTTAACGTAACTGGTTATACTTCTACAGCTCCCCTTCACGTTTCTCCTTAGAGGCCGTTTCCTCCAAGAAGTCCTCCTTACCCAGAAATCAAGTCAAGTTCTCTGACTGAGAAGCCTCAGGGTGAGCTGGAGCCTCCTTTGCAGCGTGTTCTTCTGAGACTTACTTCTGTTTTATTTCTGTGACCCTTTGCTTAGTGTTTGTGTTCCACTGCCTAGACTGGAAGACTCAGGCAGGGAGTATGACTGTCGCCCACGTGACCCAGGACATGGCCCTTAGCATCGAGGCCACACCCTTTCCCATCAGCCACGAGGTGCGCCTACTGGTGTCTACTTTCCATGCCATTCCTCCTTCTACCCCTCAAAATCCCCAGCGTGTTTTCACTTCTGACCTGTTCCACTTGTTGTTTTCTCTGCCTGGAACTCTCTTCCTCCAGATTTTCCTGGCTGTCTTCCATGTAAAATGTCATCCAAATGTCACTGTCTTAGCAAGCCTTTCTTGGATTTAACATATCAAAATTAGAATTCCCTTCTGCAGCCACTCTTAATCTCATTCCCCTGACTTATTTTCTTTAGTGCATCTGTCAGCGTATGAATTATTATGTACATATCTATGATTTATGTGCATGTGTGTGTTTGTATATTTATTACCTATATTCTAAGATGCATGATCTCTGAATGCAGACTTCTGCCTTATTTGACATGCTTACTTCTGTTCACTAAAAAAATAATCACTGTCTGGAGGAAAAGAGAACTCTATTTTTAAAGTCCGTGTTGATGTCTAGTTGGGAGAAAAGCAGATGGGTATGAAGAGAGACTGGGCCAGCTGCACCTCTCTGCCTAACCCAAGGTGGGTTCCGATTTCTATACCGTGCAGAGGATGGTTTTAAAAACATCACATTAAAGCAGCATACTAAAGTAACAAAGCATTTGTTGCCACTGGCCTATGATAATTTTCTAACATCCCTGCAGAGTATGAAATGCATACTCGAGCTCAGGGGATCATTATCTTTCTGACAGATGCAATCAATGTGTGGGAATGCAAGAACTAAGAGAGAGAAATTCATCATAAGAAATACCTCTTTTTTCCCTTTGTTTGTAGATGCACAAATCTGATAGTTTCCTCAAGGTGATGATTGGGTTTCTTCTTCTAGAATATTGGTAATGTTGATGGGCAAAATTGTAGCTATTTTATGTTCCAGTGATATTCTGTGGGTAATTCAGTATCTCAACAGGCTATTTTTCTTTGCACTCCAATTTTTCTGATTTCCTTCCACAATTTTGTATCATCAGGAACTAAAACAAAGACAGGTATTAGTAGGTATCCATTGCATACCTGTCACGTGAATAAACACATCATTGGTAGATGTTCAAAGATCAGCTCTGGATGGAGGAGACCATCCATAATGCTTGTTTATATACTTATATATTATATTCCAAGAATCATAACATGTTTATTCAGATAAGATTTTTTTTCATGTATGTTCCATGCTGTAGCATTGACTAGAAATAGGGTTCTGCAAAAAAGGCAGTTTGATTCTCCGCATGAACTTGTAAGAGCAAGCAAGACTTCCCAGGTTGATGTGACTTCCATTCAGAAATAGGTTAAAGGTGCTGACGCCAGTGGGGCCAGGTTTCCTCAGCTCCCTTTTGTTCCTGACCGTGTGGCTGGTTGCTGTGGCTTCTAATTTCCTGGATGGAATGTGGTCTCTAGACTTCTGTCCTTGAGAAGAATCTGCTCCATGCTGGTGCCTGCTGGAATCTCTCCACATAGCTTATCTGTGCGGAGACACAAAGATTGAAATCAACACCTTGAGGCCAGGAAGCTGTTCCAGGTGGGTTTATTGTGAATGCAGGTTTCATGCGGACACCCAGCCAGGCCCTGGACAGTCTTCTTCTCCTTGAACATCCGGAGCCACTTGGTCCTCAGTTGAAGACATGGACCTAAGAACTACATTAGAGTTTCCATTTAGATTTTCTTGACTCTGAAGCTTAGTTTGATTGCATGGATGTTACTGCTTTGTTGCGTTCACAGCTGACAGTTCACCTCTTCTTCAAGTTGGTGCTTTGCTGGAGGCCTCTTTTGCTGTCTCTCCTGCATCACCTGCCCTGCATTTCTCACTTGTTCTACTGTTGTCTGTATTTGTTTCCTGAGCAGCACCTCCATCGCCAACTCTTTTAAAAATTGCTACTGGTTATAATTTTTTCTTTATTTAGACATTATTTCAATGGCAATAATGATACAAACATGCATTACCTTACTGAAAAATCCTGCTAAAAATGACTTATTACGACTTAAATGTCTACATTCTATTTACGTAGATGTCAGCAGTATCTATGATGAATTGAAATTCAATGTTCTCTTTTTAATATAATACCTTTTGTGAGATATGATTCTGTGTAGTAAGGAATTTGTCCTCACCTGAAGAGATAGCTGCTTTTTGCCCTGGGAGTCCAGGGAGGTAACTTCCAATCCCTTTTTATCTCCTGGGTGGTCAGAGCATCTTTGCTATTCAGGGTGGTCATTTGGATCAGATAGTTCATGCTGAGGAGATGCTAAGTTATGCTAAGGAGAGAATACTTGGCCAAGCCAGAATCAACCAGTGCTCCTAGAGATGGACTCTGAGCTTTCTGACATCAACCCCATCTTTGAGCAGGAAAAGGGCTGAAAATCACACTTAATGGGAGACTGATGATTCAGTCACGCCCATGGAACGAAGCCTCAACGATAGTCTGGACACTAAAGCAAGGGAGGCTGCCTGGCTGGGAACCCTCCATGTATAAAGTTAAGCACAAATGGTGGGAAAGTGGCACATCCCTGAGGACAAAGGAAACTTCCCTCAACCTCCCGTGTTTCACACAAGACGCCTCTTCCTTTGGCTGGTTTGAATTCATGTCCTTTCATTATAGTAAAATTGCAGTTAAGAGTCATCTAGTGAATCATGAAATCTGAGGATGATATAGAAACCCCCCTAATTTGTAACCAACTGGTCCGAAGTGAGCGTGGTCTTGTGGAACTGTTAGGGGGAAAGACCCTCCTGAATGGATTATACAAATAGGTTATGGACTTCGACCCCCATTCCAGGCCTACAAGATCCAAGGACTACAAAGCCCATAAGGTCATTACTGAAGAGCAGATCACTGGGACCTGAGGGTGGAGTTGAGCAGCCAGGCTGAATATAAAAGCAGACACGTGGGCCTTGGGGGGTCCTTTATCCTTGGGAGTCAGCTCTCAGCACACCGTTGGGTTCCAGCTCCAAGGAACTGGTAGGATATTTACAGATCTGTATCCCTCTCTTCCCCCTGTGTTATTCACTACGCTATTTCTCCTTCCCTTGTAAATAAAACCCTTTATTAACCTTTGTTGTGTGTGCCTGCAGTTGGGGCATTATAAGTGCCGCTCGAGCGCGCAGGTGAGGACCCAGTCAGGCAAACCTATTTTATATTAGGGTTGCCCTGTAACAGAACCTCCACATTTGTGACTGGTATCTGAAGCGAGGGCAGTCTTACTGGGACTGTTTCCTTAGGCTGCATAGCTTTGTCGAAAATCCTTTTGCAAACTCATATGCCGTAGTGTTAACTCTTTTAAATGTATTATTCAGTGATTTTTAGTATATGCCCCAAATCGTGCATGAGTCACTACTAATTCCAGAACATTTTAATCACCCTCTCCCCACCCCCATACTTATTAGCCATCACTCTTCTTTCCCACTTTCCTCTCCCCACAGTCTATGGCAATCACTAATTTATTTTCTGACTCTGGAATTGCTTATGGTAGATATTCCATATAAATAGGATCATACAGTATGTGGTTCTTGGTGACTGGTTCCTTTCACTTAGCATAATGTTTTAAAGGTTCATCTTTGTTGTTGCAAGTAACTTCATTCCTTTTTGTTATTGAACAAAATTCCATTGTATGGATATGCAAAATTTTGTTAATCCATTCATCAGTTGATGAATACTTAGGTATTTCAAAATTGGGGCTACTATAAATTTTCCATTTTCTTGGGTATATATGTGGAGTGGCCAAATGCTCTATAAAACTTCAATACTTTTTGGAGGATTGACAAACTTTTAAACAAGTCGCTGTCTTATTTTGCACTATCAGCAGTGTATTAGGTTCCCAATTTCCCCACCCCTTTCTATAATCTGCCTTTTTTATTCTGGTCATTGTAATGGGTGTGAAAAGTTATCTCATTGTAGCTTGTATTTATATTTCCTTAGTGATACTTAGGATTTTTTGACATTTATTGGCCACATGTATACTTTGAAAAAGGTGATTCAAATTCTTTCCCTATTTTTAGCAGGATACTTGTCTTTCTGTTGTGGATTTGTGGAAGGGATTTATATGTTCTCTATGTGAGTTCCTTAAGAGAGATAACATTTGTCTATCTAATCAAATTATCGTCCCTCCAACAGCCTAGGTCCTGAGACACTGTGTGGAGCAGAGTTCCCCACAGGTTTTGTAAATGTACCATTCTGGGATATGAACATCCAATAAGAAATTGACTAGTCTTGTATCATTTGCTACTGAGAATTCAGAGTTTACCTATCATTACAGCTTAATTTGGACCAGTGTGGCAGAATAGGACTATAATGTCAGCCATGTAAGTAATTATGAATTATCTAGTAGTCTCATTAAAAAAGAAATAAAAGGAAACTGGTAAAATTAATTTTAATAATACATTTTATTTAACCTAACCTAAATCAAAGATTTAGATATATCAAAATCTTATCATTTAAGCATGTAATTCATTTTAAAAAGCTTTCACAATATCTTACATTTTTTCCCCTCATACTGCTTTGAAACCAGATGTATGTTTTACACCTAGAACTCTAACCAGCCATGTTTCAAGTGCTTAAACTCCACAGTGGCTATTTGGATGGTACTATGACAGGGTAACCCCAATATACAGTACTGCATTGGACAATCCAGGTCTGTCCCCTTCTGACTAAGAAGATGGGTATATAGACATACATAGAGATCGGTTATGACTTGGGAGTCACCAGATTGTCATCTTCACAAAATTAAAGGATCATTTCTTTTGTTATCTTTAGTCACATCCTTCTCTTCGCCTTGCATTTCTTTCCATAGATTTCAGAGCTCTAAGGCTGCCTTCGCTATGTTAGTCACAAACCTTGGCTCTTTCGTGGGGTTTTGAATTGTGCATCTCGCTGAGATGTCAATGTGCTTGAACACTTTGCTAGGAGCTTGTGACAGCCCCAGGGCTAAGTAGTTTTACTCACAAAGCATGCCGAGCTGTTTACTCTGCAGGGAAGAGAGCCAAGTAATAACAGCCAATTCAAGCAGGCACTTCCCAGGAGGCTGATCATTAGTCCAGCTCTCCTCTGCAGTCTCAAGGAAGAGAGAAAATAGAAAAAGCCCCATATACCCGAAGCAGGACTTTCCATTTAGCATAGTATAAGTTCCAATTACCCCAGAAGCAGGCCCTGAGACAGGATTCAAGTCAAAGAGTTTGCTGGGGTCATGCAGAGAGTGGGCCTGTGAACCAAAAAAGGGAAGCAGCAAATAGAGGGTGCCCCCATGAACCTGCTGTGGGTGACTGGTATTTAATCCCAAAAGCCAACTCCAGGAAGTGGAGTAGCCGCTTGGAACTCAGTATCCAAGGCTTGGAACTCAGGCTTCAGTTAACTCAGTTAAGGATCAGAAGCTGGGGAAATTCTACACCCACTGTTGAGAGTCATGGTTGTAGGCTCTTCCCACAGCCTCAGACACACCAAACCGGGTGTTCAGACGCACCCTCCCACTCCCCAGGAAACGACAGGTTCCTTGAATATGGGTGAGGCCTCTGCTGGGGCTGCTCTGATAGGGCTTTCATTACAATTTTAGATGAAATCACAGCACGATAGAGTCAGATTTGACCAAGAGCCAGTAAGGAGTTTCCAAGGAGAGAGTTAAAGCAGTGTCACAAACTTAGGTTGTAAAGGGGAGAGTTTTGTTCGCAACTGCTGTTCTTCAGTGAGGAAACTGAGGTCTTAGAGATGAAGAACTGAGGTTATGCCATTGAGGAAAAGAAGGGCTGAAGGTGTCACTAAGAATAGGTGGCAGCTTTGGGGCCAGGAAGCTCTGAGGAGGGGCTGACCGGTGACCCTGGGAGCACCACTTTCAGGGATGACCACACGCCCTACAGAGACAGCTCATGGGCTTGGAGACTACCTCCTGCTCAGATAGAGCATCTTCCTGGATGGCCAGCCTGCCAGCCCATAATGGACACTTCCTCCTCAGTGAAACTCACAGCTTTATACTAATCAGTCACCCCCCCTCCCCCACCCCCCTGAAAGGACCTCATGAGGAGATAAATAAAACCCCTTGGCTTGGTTGGAGAGGATTGACGAACATTCTAGACCTAGCAGTACATACTTAGAAACCATCTTTCTGGTGGGAGCCACTTATGATTATGGCAGAGTTCATCAACTTTATGCTTTGGACTTAATATGAAATACTAGAAATCTGGTTATCAATTTCTTCAATCCCAAATTCTGAAGGCGTCACTCTCTATGTAAGGTTTAGGCATATCTTTATATTTTCAAGCCAATGGAAGAGTAAACCATTTTTCTCTTTAACTCATGCCTGAGCCAGGGAAATACTCAGAATCCAGTTATCACTTAGTAATTTAGCACCCACTTTATTCTGAGTTTTGGATGGAAGGAAGAGGGTGGAGATAACACAAAAATGGATAAGATTTTTTGTAACTCAAGCTTCAGAAGATAAGAAAGTCATTTATTTGAAAAATATTTACTGTGTGTACCCCGCATGTCAGTTATTGGGGTAGGTGCTCAGGATACCCCAATGAACAAGATCGATGTGGGCCTTGAGCTGGTGGGAGACGGACTTGTGTCAAAAGGAAATCACAACCCGGCGTGACACACGTGGGGACAGGGCGATGGCCGTATGTCTTGGGAGCTCAGACTTTCCTCTCCTGGCTGTCAGCCACACACCGTGCTGGGTGGGTGGGGGTGTTAGCGCTGTCACCCCTGCAGGAGAAGAGAGAAATAACCTTTTGTCTCAATAGGATAATGATTCTCCACGTGACCACGGTTGCATTAAAAAATCCAAGATTGCCGATCAGTTCTTGCACTGGCACTGGATTCTGTTTGCTCAGGTGGTGGGGGATTCTGTAGGAACCCAGGTTTCTAGAAAAAAGGGAGTGAGGCTCAGTCTCACAGGTGGGAGGGTCAGAGGGGTGTGAGAGTCGAGTGATAAATAGCACCCCAGTTGCAGTCCAACTCAGCCACCAGGGAAGGACTCTTGTCAGAAGAGAAGGGTTGAAATGAAATAAAAATAAACATGTGGGAACAGAGATGAGTGAAAAAGAAATGACAATCTGGCACGTTGTCCGTGGTCATGAACCTCGCCACTGTGTCAGGGGAGAGGGATTTTTCTCTCTTTGCTGTTAACCCCATGGTTGAAATAAAAACTGGCAGTGCTCTTCCGCCCCAAATATGTAAGTCAGGGGACTTACTAATGGGGCAGATGAGAGTGTGAAGAGGAGAGAAAGCGGTCCTGCTATATTGCTGCTCAGCTTGGGCAGCACTGGGAGCTGATGTTCTGGAAGGTGCAAGGTGGGGGCAGTGGGGGCTACCTCTGGTGGAATTCTGAACTCGTGATGACAGAAGGTTCTTCGCATGAGGCCCACGCTTGTGATAGGATGTGTTCTGCGTGACCAGGCCCCGCCAGTGGTGGTGCGGGGGGTTGATAGTGTCCGAGGCTTCTAGCAGAGAGGTGACGTCCCCTGGGGTTTGCAGGTATGTCCCAAGGATGCTGGCGGCCCTGTCCATGCACCCATGGGAGACTGGGCCGAACACTCCTGGGAAGTCCTGGGGGCAGCGGGGAGGCTTTCTGGAGAGTAGGGCTCCTGGAGCGAGCCGGAAGAGCTGGGAGCTGGCAAACCTGGAGTGGAAACCAATTCCCACTTGGCCTCAGGTGGAGGCCCTTCTAGGAAGCCCCAGGCATTTCCCTCCTCCCTCACCTCTTCTTCTAGAGTGATTATTACACTTTCGTATTACTATTTTTATCATAAGACACACTTTCGACTCGTTGCTATAGTCACGTCAGTGTAGGACAGTTTTACTTCATGTAATTGTGATGTTAAGATGGCGGCTCTGCAAGCCGTGAGAGTGACGGGAGCTCATTGGCTGGAGAGAAAACCTTTTACTGGAGTCGGGTCTGACTGGGTCTGGGTTCAAGTTTCATTCACCCTCCATCAAAGCTTGGACTTAGTAGAAAATGTCAGTAACTGAGTTACTGGGGGTCTTGGGTGAATTACTGGCAAATCTGCCATGGTGCAGGCACAGACCCGGAAATAGCATCTCCTGGTGCTGCAGGAGGGAGCCCGGGATTTTCACACAGTTACACTTTCCTCCCGGTGCTCACTCTTTCTGCCTCACTGCCAGAGTTCACTGCTCAGTCTGCGCTTTTCTGCCAGTCTCCTCCCCCACAAATTGCTTGATTCCTCGCCCTGCCATGAAGGGCTTCGATGATGCTGCTCTTTCAGCTTTGAGTTAGGCCGTTTCTCCTTTATCTGCTAATTACAGCGTCTAGTGCCTTTGATTACCTTCCCTTAAAACGTTTGTAGAAAAGTGACATAAATGTTTATTATGCGTGTGAGCCGTGGCTGCTGGAGAGAGAAAATAGCCGCACCTGGCTCTTGAATTTAAGAGGGACAAGTGTGTGCAGGAAGGCAAGAGCAGGGAAGGGTAAAGGGGGACCTCTCTGCCCCCCAAGACCCCGCAGCTGTGGCTTTGAATCCTGGTCCTTGAAAAGCTACAGAATATGAATTCTGGTGACAGCACGGGAAATTTAAGATTTCTCAAGAAAAAAATGAGTTCATTTAGCTTGACAGTTATTACCCGTTTATTTCAGTGGGTCTGATAATGATCGTCACTGAGTGAGCATTTGCAAAATGAACAGCTCTTTCAAAGCCTAGGCGGCGAGCATGAGAATTTTTTCCCTTTCTGCTGAGTGACTGATATTAGACATTCAAATCGCTCTTCTCCGCATTCATTATGTGGGCTTTGAATACATTCCTATAGTCCTAACCTGCTGTATTCTCGCTTGCTAATCTGTCCCAACACCGGTGAACTGCAGACAGCCAGGGAGCCCTCACACTTTCCCAACCCCAGCTACTGAATCTGTGACAAAGTACTGTGTGCTTTTAATTACTCAGCATCGGGCTTCAGCAAGAAAGAATTCAATTTTGTAAAATAACAAACTTTTGGATAATTGCATGCAAAATCAACTGTGTCTACCCAGTGGCGATTCTGGACTGCCAGGGATTATCCTTGCCCTATCTAAAAGAAAATTTTTCTTTTAAGGTCACTGTCCTTATGCCTTTAATGAACAGAAGGAAAAGAAAATGAATTGAACTTTAGACAGTTCTCTTTTGGTGGCAAGCTCACTTTTTTTGCATTGAGCATTAAGGTCACAAATTTTTGAGGCCAAAGCTGGGTTTTTCCTGGATATTGACTTGGATGATCTTGGCTCTAGAAGAAAGAAGTTCACTTGCTGGTAAGAGGTGGCCTATTTTCTGTTAGAAAAATATGGTCTACCTGTTTATTGTCCAGATCTGAGAATGAGTAAAAACCCAGAGGACAAAAGACATGTCCTTGGGAAGACTGGACTGTTCCTTTGGGACAACTCGGTGGCCTTCAGTCGTGGGGACACTGGCTGGATCCGTGCAAGCACTGATTTGGGAAGGAAGCTGAGGGTAGAGAATCCTCGCTTCAGGCTCTCGGATGTGGCGTGACCTTCGTGGCCAGCTCTTCTTCCGCAGTAAGATGTTAGTTTTTGCTCCAAGTCCTGCATTAATCCAGGAATCTTTCCTTCTATTTGTATTTATCATTCTTCACTCTCTCCTTCTTTAGCTGCTCTCGAAAGTAGTCAACACTTGGCACCTAAATTATGGGAACATGCAATGCTACTTCAAAAAAAAATCAAAATAAATGGTATGCGCACAGATCATTCTTCTGAAATCAGGAGGTAGGCCTGCTTTTCAGGGTGGTTCATTCTGGGTCTGCTTTAAAGAGAAGCCCACTCTCAGACTTTCAGCTCAGGAACTGTGAACCTTGGGGTGAAGGATGAGGGGGAGCTTAGTGCAGTGCAGGGGGCACGAGGTGGGGGAGGAGATGGAAGAGTAGCTGATTGTGCCATTCTGTTCACTTCCTATGCCCGGTTAGGTGGGGGAAAGGGGTCTAGGAAACCCCCCAGACAAGTTCTACCAAGTTGGGACAGGGAGGTTCGGCATCTCCTTTCCTGTGCGACACTTTGTAGTCCCGGGCCCAGGCTTGCAGGGAAGGGTTGCTTTGAGGAAGGGACTGTGCATCTCAGAAATTCTGGAAACCCTTGAAGAGGCCTGAAGTGCTTCGTCTCACAAAGGTGAAGTCTGCAGCTCAGAAACGCTAGGGGATCTCTTCATTCGGGTGTTGGAGAGGAGGGTGCATTGGGAGGGGAACCTTACTCTCTTGGGTCTCACATCCCTCAGCCCTTGTGCTGACCCATCCTGAGAAGCCAGCCCATCTCAAAGCCACACCGATGCCAAAGTCCTCTCCTCACAGGAGGCAGCCAACACCACCCTCGCCCACAGTCTGAAGATCCATGTTTGGTTTTCTGGCTTTTTGCCTTTGCTTGAAGGAATACACAGCGTGTCAAAATGAACCGTAGATAACAGCCTCAGCTGTTGGCTAGTTGCTTAGTTTCAAGGCCTATTGATTCAAATTCCTGTAAAATTAGATCCAGCCCCCACCCCGACCAGCCCCAGCTCTTCTAACTGCTGACCAGGTTTCAGAAGGAATCTGTTTGCAGCTGGCCATGCTTTCCTCCTGTCCCCACCTTCCACAGTGTTAAGCAAGAAACATAAAACACATGGAAGCTCATGAATAATTCAAGCTTGGAGGCTATTGTAGGCTGACCCAAGGCAAACCTTTCCCATCAATCTGCATTTCTTAAACTAACCCTGGAAAGTCAGCCTCCTTCAGACGTGCAAACAGGAGGCAGTTCTGATTTGCAAGCCTAAAAGGTTCTCCAGTAAGAAAATCAATTCAAACCCAAAGTGACATTTCAGTTTTATTAAGTCAGCCTTGTCTGGCCTGCATTATTTAATAGGGTGTATCTACTCTGACCTCTGAAGAGTTAAATCTCACGAACGGTGGGGCAGAATGCTATCTATTATAATTTCAACTTTAATGATTGGAAACACAGAATTCATTATTCAGCTGAAAGCGTGGTCTGAAATGGTTTTCATTTCAGCTCATCCATCAGAAGGGAGCGGCCTCAGAAGATTTCATTGACCTCTTGTCAGTCTTGAGACATTTGTTTAAATGTTCAGAATGGATGCCCCCCAAAGAACTACACCCAGGTGCCCTGACCAGCCCTGGTTTCCGAGTAAAAGGGGGCCTCTTTAGAGCTACTGGGTGGCGGGATACGCAAAGACAAAAAACTAAAAGCCTCGGCAAAGACATGAACTGCCTCATACAAAGAGTTCCTTTGGAGGCTGACAGGGTAAGGTGGTGGGGGAGCGGTTCCAGGGAGCTACAGCTGTGAGGGGCGCTTGCTAGAAAGTCGCGATCACCTTTTCCTCCTCTTTAGGATTAAATGGAGGAACTGTGAATTCACATGTCGTTTGGAGATCCACTTGGGTTGGGCCTGCTGATTTGCTGGGTTCCTTTTCTAGGCCCCCAAACTAATTCCAGTGGATTGATGAGATGATCTAAATAGGTAGATTGTTTTGATGTCAGAGAGAAAGACTTTTCCCTCCTTAATGAAGCAGATAAAAATAACAAAGTGTTACAGGGCAACCCTAATATAAAATGGGTTTGCCTGACTGGGTCCTCACCCGCGCGCTCGAACTGCACTTATAATGCCCCAACTGCAGGCACACACA